>VXAY01000978.1:596292-632476 GCA_013399855.1 Oxyruncus cristatus
CAGCCCGATCCCCTCAGCGCCATCCATCTCCTCTCAGCCTGATCCCCTCAGCGTTACCCATCTCCCCTCAGCACCATCCATCTCCCCTCAGCCCGATCCCTTCAGCACCATCCATCTCCCCTCAGCCCGATCCCTTCAGCACTATCCATCTCCCCTCAGCACTATCTCCCCTCACCCATCTCCCCTCATCCCACTCCTCTCCTCTCCATCTCCCCTCAGCCCCATCCATCTCCCCTCATCCTGCTTCCATCCTCCTGCCCCCCTCATCCCTCTCCCCTCATCCCACTCCCCTCAGCTTTTCCCATAGGGGAGTGACTGTAACTGGAATTTGGTGGAAACAGGCCGGAGTTGATACACCAGGTGACTGGTGGTGAATGGAAATGCCAGGACCATAGCACAGGACTCATTTTCATTTTAGATGTTTATACAGAAGGCAGCACCTCCTGGTACAAGGACAAGTCATTCCCTCTGTCCCCGCTCCAGGCAACGCTGGGAAATGCACCAGCAAACTTGTCACTGCCCCAGACCCTTCCTGGTCTTACTGACGGCTCGTCCACAGGCTTCCAGAGCTTCTGTTTGAGTACAGGAGCTGAAGTTCCACTCCCTGTAAAACTGAGGTAGGAATGGACACAAGCAAAAACCATCCCATCCTGCATCCAGGGAGGTGAGTGACAGAGCCGCTGTGGTGGCATCCCAGGGATGGGCTGCTGGGGAGGTTGGCCTCTTCAACTCACAAATAAAAATAGTTACCAATTATTAATATACCACCCACAGTAGTAGAACAGCACTACTTTCAAACCACTCTTTGAAAGGATTGTTTTCTCTCTCATACAACATTTCTCCATTAATGTATTACTCATGTAAGTTATGCTATAAAACATGTGACTAAAGGACATTAAGAAATGAGAAATCTCTTTATAGAATGTTAACATCCAAGACTGAGGAAAGAGCTTGATTTTGGAAGGTTCTGAGCAGCCAGTCTAGAAAAACACTTAAGTGCATGCATGACTTTAGATGTATAAATTAAATATGTTTGATAGGACTTCAACATCTTTTAAGATGAGCACGTGCTTCAGAACTTTTCCGGTTTAAAGACTAAGAACTGAATGACTCAATGGGTCAAAACACAACCCTTTGTTTTTGCTCCCATCTCTTTAGTCTGCACTATCATTCACTAAATATTTATCACGTGCAGTATCATCTCTATTCTGGTTGCATTTCCCAAGCAGTTCGGTGTTGTAGTGCAATGTGCAGGGTTGCCATTAAAATGCTTTCAGGGATTTCAAGGACAGACTTTGTTTTGCCCTTGATCGCGCTTTGATCAGGGCATTTTATACCCCCCCCCGGCTAGTTTTCTGTTTGCATTCCATATGTTTTCCAGAGAGTCACAGCTGGGTGCTGTTTTCGTGAGCCTGTTAGCATAGGGGGAAAAAACTGGAAAATGAATTTTGCATGTTTGCAATTCATTGTCACTAGCTAATAAACGGTAAGGAAATGCATAGGCTGACAATTAGTCAAGCAGTCTTAGTATTACCTGATTGCCCCCAGCTTGATTTCAAGTTTAAATGCTGATTAATGGGAAGGGGTGGGATTTAGCAACACTCCATACTTGGAAGTAAAATTGTCTGGATAGATTGGACAAATACACAACTCTTCCTGAGATGAAGGATACCAGCTTTGGAAATGACACTGCAGAGAGTGTGAGCAACTTTATTTCTCCATGCCTGTGATTAAGAAGTCGTGGAACTATTTTTTGTTTGGTTGTTTTTCATGCTCCTGGAAGCTGCCATCAAACATCAGAAGAATCTTGGGTCATCTCTTTTTGATGCTGTAATAACTGTAGAAGCCTTTCTTCTTACCCTTCATACGCCTTGTCAGTTTTTAATCTAACTGTGCTTTGTCCTTCCTACTTTCGTCCCTGTGTGTCCAGGCAGTGCCTCCGTGTTCCTCCTTGGCAGTCCCTACCCACTTACACCTTCCCTGTGCTTCCTCTTTGCGTTGGAGCCTGGTGAGGTTCTCCCCATCCAGCCTCCTTTACGCCTCCTGATTTTCCTGCAAGCTGGTTTTTTTTTGCAGACAAGACAATGTGGTTTGCCTGTTTCTGTAACTCAGATGGCTCCAATGTGTTCCCACTAACACGGGAATATGAATAACAAATCCATGATGCCATGTATCTTATATCACATCCATGGATCAGGGCTTCTGCAATATTCCAGTCAGATTCCAATCTCCCAGCTCTGTGAGATGGCTAAATGAACTATGATGCAAGAAGGGCTCTTGAGTTACTTTCCTCTTTTGAAACACTTTTTTGGAAAGGCTTTTGTGTGCTTTTTTAGAGGGGTTATGTTATGCATTAAATAGCCCCTCTGAAAAGCCTGGCTTTGAGAAGGAACCTCCTCAGAACAAAAGTTTCCTGATTGGCAATATAGCAGATAAAAGAGGTTTGTTTGGGACAGCCAGCAGTTGCCACTAGAACATTTCTGAAGTACCTGTAAATGTACTTTCAATATTAAATGCTCTGGAAAATACTTGTATGTTGTGTTTTATAACAGAAAAACACAGAACTACTGGCATGAACATTAGCTTTTGGCACGAAAATGAAAACTCTCAAAAGCAGGGAAAGCAGATCAGCATCAGAATTTTTGCCTGAATTTATTTTCAGCTTTCTTTCCACTGAAATAACTGTTTCATATGGCAGCTGCAGCTATCTCTAAAAGAAGAACTACTCTGGTATTTCCTCCTTCCCCATGAAAATCTCTTATTTGCAATGGGAATATTCCATTTCACTGGGCACTAGGAAAACTATAACCTTTTCCCTTCAAAGCCATGTGTATGTGGTTAATATCTGCAATATTCCGTATGGCTTATGGACAATGTATTGATTTCCCTCTGTTGCACTTGCTGTTAAGAGCAAATCAATGAGACCACTTCCAAAAAGTAAATGAGAATGTTTTGATTGCCTATAATTCTTTTCTTCTACATTTACAAACTGTACTTTGCAGTCTACCAAGCCAGTGCCCATGAAAAATTCCTTTCTGCGTTGTTGGTCTGCCTTCGTCACTTAAAATACTATTTATACGATACCAAGGCCATATTGAATTCATAATTTCTCCAAAGTAAATAGCAGGCTGTTCTTCATTGTTTTAAAGCTCACTAATTTTGGTTTTCCTCATGTGATCAGCTGGCCATGCTACTTTTCCAGTGGTTTTTTTAAGTGTACGGAGTAAACCAATTCAGAGAAAGTCCTTCACAAAGTAGATTGTAGTTTTTGCTCCACAGCCTCAGTTCAGTCTGTTCATTGATTAAGGGCCAATTAATCACTGCCAGAAAGCACCCAGAAAATCTACACTACGGACTCCTTTGTCCCAATTGTAGGCTTTGACACATCTGCTTTACAAGAGACTTTCCTTTCTAGACCTGTGTTTGATAAAGAAAGTTTCAGGGGAAATGTTTCTAAAACAGGCTTCCTCACAGCCACTTATGTCTTTATTAGGGTGGCACAAGGTCACAATTCAGGCTGCTGTGGAAATGTTTCAAAGACAATTTTGTCCTGTTGGTGGTCCTAGAGTTCAGATTCAAAACCAGCCTAATGGTTTTATTACCCTTTGGAAGAGCTTGCCTCACTTTCTTTACTCTTAATTTAGGTTGGGGTTTTTTTAAGAGCAAAATAGTTCACATTAAAACAACCCAAACTTTTGCCTTCAGAAAAGATAAAAAGTAAAATTTCTGGATCACTGGAATTTAATGTCATTAAAGAAAAAAAGATTTTTAAAAGTGTGGGGTTTTTTTCTGATACCATTTAAATAATTTGAATCAATTTTGTAAGTCGCTCTCTTGGAAGTTGCTTTACTTTCCCTGATTTTTTTTTTCTATTTTAATACTATAGAAACAAAAAACACTGTTAACTTTGTGATGTTACCAAGATTCACTGGATCTAGCTTTTCACTCAAGATTTATCATACTTTCTATTTCTGAGCATGACTATTCAGTTTCTTAGTATTACAGCAATTAGGTAGTAAAATAGCAAAAATAGCAAAATATCTGTGTTCCGTTCTTTGCATAAGTAACTTCCTGTGCTGTGAATGCAGCTGAGACCAAGCATCAAATAAGGCCTGAAGAACAACAAGAGTTGCCAAGTTCTGGAGTGTTATACATCCCTTTTTGTCACTTTTCCCTGGTTTTGGCTGTCATAGGAAAAGGAAATGTATTAGTAATTCAGTGCAAAAATCTGTCAGTTTTAAGTGATGGAAATAAATGCAGGAAAAGTGATTTTTTTTAAAAAAGCTTTCCTCTTGTTCCACATTCTCCTGGCACTTATTACTGTATAGAATATTTATGAATTCTTAGGCATTGTTTACATTAGTGCCATGCCTAGGAACTCTAGCCATGGATAAGGACCCCCACTGTGCCAGGTACCGTGCAGAGCCGGAGCAATTCAGATTCCAGAGATTTAGAACCAGTACAAAAGTCAAAGTCTATAACAAAATGAGATGTTTAAGGGATGGAACACAAGATAACAAGCTATTTTTGATCAGCTTGGAAGCCAGTGGTCTCAGCATTCCAGGGTTTAAGCATTACCAGGTTGTGAAGGAAAACATACTTCACTACTCCATTCAATTAATAAAGCTTTAATGCAAATTGTTTATATTAATCACTCTGGTTGACTTCATTCTCTATACTGTGACTGTGTTTTAAAATAGCACATGTACTTGTATAGCTGCAGCAAAAGCCTATGCAATGAATTAACTTGGGGTCAAATCCTCCTTTCCTTACCCCAGAAATTGTTCCAGAAGGAACTTTTCAGAGTGAGGTTTGACGCGCTGTGACATTCAGCAACAATACTGCTAAAACCAGCTTAAATAATCCTTTCCTCCTCCCCAGCTGTGTGTTTCTATTCCTGTACCAGGCCTGCACTGGATAGCCACAAGCATTTGTGCAGCATATTGTGAACTGAATTTGCAGATGCAGAATAACCTACTAAAACACTGTTTATGAAACTGGACTTCAAATCGCAGTAACTGGAGGAACAGTGCACTCACCTGGTCCTTACTGAACAGAAGGAGCTGAATTCTTAGGGTCAGGACTTATTTTAGTGTCACTCACTCTGAGTTGCCAAGCAGAATCTGATCATGTCTATGTTACGGAGACACTAAAGCCAACCTTGCCTACTTAAAGAAGCAGTGCTGTAGAATAGGAAAGGATTTGGAGAAGTAAACAGCTGGCACTGAGGATCAAGCTTCTAAACTATCCACATTCCAGGGGCTTTATTTAAGGTTAGATCTAGTTCTGTCCTACAGACCCCTTAGCAACTGGAGCACACCAGAGGCAGTCCTGGCGTGCATCTCCTGGCTTTTGTTTCAACTGTAAGGAGTCCAATTCATGTCCTGCTCAGAGCAGCAGAGCCCTGTGGTGACACTCAGAGGTTGCCATCCAAAGGAGCTTGTCCAGTGGCCATCACCTTCCCAAATGAGCTGGAACAGTAAGTGGTCTTCTGTAGCCTTGCTGTATCTCACCCAGATTCACCGACACAGAGCTGATGGCTGAAGAGGTGATGCTTTTTAACGCTGGTAGTGAAGTTATTCTGTCAGACAGTTATTCTGTCAGACAGACAGAGCCATAATAAAACCTCACTGACACACCTGCCCAAGGGTCTCTGGCAGAACTCATGTTTGCAGAACCCCAGCCTCCATGTAACACTACACTTACACTGCAGATGCACACCTCAGTACTTAAGAGAGGAGTAGGGATGTATGACGTTTGAAGAATGACACTGAACCCTTCCCTCCCCGGAGCAGAATCTCTAGCTTCTAGGCAATAATTTAGGTCAAAAAGCACTTATCAGCTTTTCCTTCATCTGTGGCACGTGGATAAAAAAGTCCTGTATAGATTTTGCAATCCTCAAGCTCTTGATGCTCAGTTAAGTACTCCACCGGTAATTAGAATTCTTATGACTCTCAAAGGGCTAAACCAGAAGATTAAAAGAACATTATTTTCCTGTGAGATTATATGTTCTATACTTGAGTAACTGGGATAGATGATCATTGCTATATGCAGGCTAAAAGTATTTATTGCTGGCTTTGCATTTCTTGGGCGATGATATGTAGGTCAATGTAAAACCTAGGGAAGGAAGATAGACATGAAACTGAAGAGGACTGAAAATCTGTCCTTGTCCTTGAATAAATAACGAGGTCTCTGTACCTCCCTTTTACATATATGACTAAAAGTAGCATTTGTTCCCTACTGTGCAGAAGTGTTAGAGCCTGACTACATTGACAGGTGTAAAGTGTTTTAAACTGCCATGGTGAGAGAGTTTACATTCATATTTATATGCAGGTAAATGAAAGCAAGTTCTGTCTTTTCTGGAAATAATAATATGATAAAATTTATGTACAATCATGCCTTGGACAAATCAGGGAAGTTCTGTACTGTTGTTGGAGTCAGTCAAGTTTTACATTTGTGGAGGGAAATGCCAGTGAGAAGCAAGATTGGAGTGGATCAAGGTGGAACCAGAGCCACGTGTAACACATGGCAACATGCCTTTCACTTTGTTTGACATTTTAATTATGTTACAACATCTATCTATCTATTTATCTACCTATCTATCTATCTATTTGAACAATTTAATACTGCATTTCTATAACAGCTTTATACTCTAGCTGCATGACTATGTGTGATAAATCAGAGAGCTATAACACTATGACAGAAATGAGTTATGTAGCCACATGGATGACTCAGCTTTGCCAGATGTTTCTGAGAAAAGGTCAAACCCATTCCTAAAAAAAAAAAAATTAAAATATCCTGGAAACTACATATAAATAGTCAATTATCTCTTTGGGGGAAGGCCCACGAAGAATTGCAAGGCACCATTTCATTTGTTAAGGTAACCTAAGCCTGCCATATACACCATTACAGCATACAGGATGTAGGAGGAAATAGATCTGTCTCTGAGTAATTATTGCAGGCAAAAATTAGAAGCATGTGTTATTGCAGCAGTCTACAGTATGTCCTCAGTCCGGTAGGACCAGGTGGAGACATGATAACCTTGGAGAAGTAACTACAGATCTTTGAAAACTAAGAGAGGATGAGCAAATCCCCAGAAAGTAGGAAAAATATTTGGGCTTCTGATTTACTATTGTTTTCTAATGCCTGTGAAACCATTGGGAGGTTATGGCTTTATACACACTGAGGAATCTGTGCCACCATCCTGACCTTCACAAAGGAGAAGAAGGAAGGCTCACAGAATTTTAGGTCAGTCAGACCCTTTTCCTAAATGAAAAAAAAAAAAAAGAATAGAAAAAATACTTGAAGTGTGTTCCAAATACGAGCAAGTGTTAAGAACCAGTGAACATAAAAAATGTGAGATTGAATCAACATCCTTTCTTTTATATGACAGTCAGAAGTCCTGGGCAATAGTGTGCATTTGCACTCAGGATGACCTTTGATCCTGTTCTTTGTGATTTTCCCATAACTATCTAAGGAAATACGGCCCAGTTATGACACCTCCACAATCCCAATAATTGGGAATTTTGTGCTGTAGGGTGGTCACTAATGGTTAGTGCACAAGTTTGGTAATATCCTGTGTCTTTATCAATGGCCCAAATAATGGAATAACAAGGGAACATAGTAAATTTATCAATCTGGATGGGTCAGAAAGCCCACTGGGTACTGGGATTCCATTATGAGATTATTGTGGCAAGTTGAATAAATTACTTGAAACAAATGAAATGTCTGGCAAGAAAAAAATATCCAAGAGCAATAATCATCTATATAAATACAAGCACAGGAACAGTTGGTTGATCAGGAGTTCTGGGGTAATCTTAGATCATAAATTGATCAAGAAATCAGTAACGAAAAGGTTAAAAAAAATCCAGTGTACAATGAGTGCACAGGAGCATTGTACGTAAGACCTGTGCAATAATCCTTTTACTGTGCTATGAGTCAGACCTCAGTGGGAACACTATATTCAGTCTGATACAATCATTTCCAGAATTATCAACAGAAAACAGGCCAAAGAAAAGCAAGGGTAATCTGAATTGTAGAAGCTGTGATTTGTGATTTGAAGAATTAGGATTCTTTGCACTAGTTTCTCATGGGAAACAGGAACAGTCTTGAAATACATAAGAATTGCTGGAAAGAGGACGAGAATAACTGGTTTCTTTGTCCACTGTCACTGAATCATAGAACGGTGGAGGTTGAAAGGTACTTGTGGTTCAACTCCTCTGCTCACAGTGGGATCTGAGAGAGAAGGTTGCCCAAGTTCATGCCCAGTGGGGTTTGAGTATCTCCAAAGACTGTGATTCCACGGCTGCTCTGGGCAACCTGTGCCAGTGTTTGACCACCTTCACACTGAAAAAAAATAAATTTTAACTTTAAAGGTAATTTCCTGTATTTCAGTTTGTGACCATTTCCTCTTATTCTTTCACTGGATACTCCTGAGAAGAGTCTGGCCCTATCCTCTCTTCTTCCTCTCGTCAGCTATTTACACACATTGAAAAGATCCTCCCAAGTCTTTTTGAGGCTAAACAATTCCAGGTCTTAGCCCAGAAAATACACAGAGTAGTGAGCATAACCACAGGAAGAATGAGTGAGACAGAAACAAAGCCTTTGGATACATAAGCATGGGAATAGACTGCTTAGTGACATTAGCTGGGCAATATCCACCACTAGTGTTTAGGAACGGGTTAGGCAGCAATGAGGTAATGTGATCTCTTCCTAAGCTCACCCTGTGATGATTTGTTGCAATCTTATTCTCTCGAATCTCAGTCTGTTTGCCCATCTCTACATTTCCTGGACCTTCCTGGACATCCATCCTCCACTCCGTCTTTCTTGTCTCCTGCATGTACCTCTCAAGGAGTAGTAGAAGCTTCCGTCAAGGTGTAGCAACACCACAGAGCTGCTGATACTTGCCAGCTGGAAGGAATTGCAACACTCATCCTTCTTAACCCTCTCTGCTTTCTGTGCCACTTCCAGGTGGGTTCTGAGTCTTCACAATGGCAGTCTGAGTGCCATGTCCTGCGTGCAGCTCTCGTGGGGTTATTTAATTTGAACCTGCCTCATTATAAATAATGTGCCAATTGGACTTAAGAATCCAGAACCACCTGAGAAATGGTAGGATTTTCACATTTCAGGCCGGTGGATTCTAGCACCCCCTTAAGGCTGTAGATGCTTCATCAGAAGCATCTACATTGGGCCGCAGCCTCCCAAGCTGTTGTTTTAACAAAGAAAAGAAAGCCTCCTTCATAAGGGTTTTTTGCCATTTACTGATGGTTTTTTACTAGGTAGCTGTTGTAAGCAATGTAAGGAAAAAGGTTGACACAGAGAACAGCCAAAAAGAGAAGAAAGGCTGATATTCCATTTTCCCCCCTCAGCCATCCTTACCTCTTCGCAGGATCAGCAGCACTGAATGTGCCAAAAAAACCCACCCCAAAAAATGAGAAAACAAACATGAGCAAATCCCCAAATAACTTTTCAACTAAAAGAGTTTGAAATGAGGTTTCTGAGAACAACTGGTGCATTACACATGCAATTGTTCTGTTTGGCTGATTTGATTTGCCTCAAGCTGGAATGTTAATTACAGAGAAAAAGATAAACACAGACTCTAGTTAAATTTGCTAACAATCTTAAAAATAGATGCTACTGCCCTACTCTTAATCAAACTCAGCATCCAAAGGCAAAGGCAAATTAACACTAACAAAACCAACTCTGGTCACAGATTTTGATTCTCAGTTGGAGTAGGTAATTTGAAGTGTCAGTTTTGTTTAATGTATTTGGATTCAGTTTATAAAAGATAAAATAAAAAATACATCCTGCCATGGCTATATAATGCTATGGGGAAAAGGATTTGGGAAGCACTGGGAATCAACACCTGAAATTAATTTACTGTGCCACTTGTAAACTGAAATAATAGGCAGGTGATCTATACCCACATATTTTATGACTGGAAACACTTTGGAATCATATAATTAAAATACTTCATGAGTACACACAAGAGCGTGCAAAGTTCCCTGAGATGGAAATTAACTGAAAAATAATCCCTAAGAATTGTGATAATAGGATTAATTTGTGTGGACAGTACTCCATTATGCAAAGACCAATTTTAGCTCTATGCTTTACATATCCTCTTCTTACAGTCCAGTTTGTTCAAGAGAAGGCTGCATCAGCTATCACATCAAAAATATTGGAGCACCTTGGAGTCAGGTGGTTGTGGCTCCTCGGTAGCTTTTGTCGGTGACATAAGTCACGTTGAATGAATATGCAGCCACTGCATCTCAGGGGAAAAGTGGCTTATAGGAATTCTGACCTGGGCTGGCTTGGACACACTGCACCCTCGACAGAAGAGGGGTTTACTGAATAATTCACTGTGGTATTAACATCTTGCTCCTTTATGATGTGTCTTTCAAAAACTGAAGTGTAGACGGATCAAGAAAGGACCTCTGGAGATCTTTAGTCCAACCTTCCACTTCAAGTGGCACTTTACTAAACAGCAGGGCTGAAATTTTGTATTTTTCTGGTCCTCAGAAACCTCACAAAGAGCTTCCCAGGGCTATAGGAGGAAAAATCACTGATAACACGTGCTGGTACTACCTAAATCCCGCTCGTATTTTGCAGTGTGGAGGGTTGAAGGGTCTCAGCCATCCTTTGCTACACTCATAAAAACACCTGTACTGAGCTGAAAATAATGATTATGTACCACAAGACCAACACGACATTACCTGCTCTGGCCAGCAGTGCCAGGCAGTGACTGTGGCTGCTCTCCGTGCTGCTCTCAGGCGGGATTTTTCCATGCCCTCTCCCCGTTTCCTATACAACAAACCGCGCTGTTTGGCCGCCATCCGCAGGGCGCTGCTGCCCCCTGCCGGCCGGCCCCCTCCTACGTCACCATGCGCTGACGTCAGAGCTGGCGCTGTGTGCTGACGTCAGAGCTGGCGCTGGGCTGGGCTGAGCCCTTGAGAGCGGTCTGACACCCGAGAAAGGCAACTTTGTCACTGGATAAAATGATCCGGGGTGTGCTGGGTTTAATAATTATGCTGTAATTGCCCATTTTCTTGAAGTTCCTGTGTAGAAGCACAGAATCATCAAGGCTGGAAGAGACCTTTAAGATCAAGTCCAACTGTCAACCCAGCACTAGCCCTAAATCACTAAACCATTAAACCACATCACCCAGCTCCTTTTGAACCCCTCCAGGGGTTGCCCCACCACCTGCCTGAGCAACATATTCCAATGCCTGAGCACCCTGACAGTGAAAATTTTTTCTGATAGCTAATCTGAATCTCCTCTGTCACAAAACCTGTATGAGTAATACTAAATTGCCATTCACTGGCACTGTGAGTTCTTTCACTGAGTGGGTTTTGCCTTTATCGGAGCATTATTTAGCAAATCCAGCTAGTTAGGAACAAGTTTCTTAGCCCAAGTAACTTCAGGGGCTTAGATTTTGAATCAGACTCTCAGAGCTTGGTTTTGCCAAGATGTGCCTTCTGCACATGACCTGCTTGAGTCACACTTGAAATGACCATTTGAACTGATACAAAAATCGAGTCTTTTCTTCCTCTGTCATTTACATAAGTGTCCTCAGGTTCCGTTCCAGCTTTAGGCAGCAAAGAAAGCTTTGGCTGTCCCATCCTTGGGAGAGAAAATCTACCAGGGAGGATAGGGAAAATTCCAAGCATGAAAAGCTCCTTGAATTTTCTGCCCTGTGTGAGAGGAGTATTACAGGAAAGGATGCATCAGGAGTGGGTTGCACTGATGGATCAGGCTTCATCATCAACTACTGCACACTCATGCTGAGTACACAGTGGAAAACTTATGGACTTAACAGCAAAAATATCACTGAAACTCTGATGTCACTGAATATCAATGTGACACTGGGAGAACTTCCCCCTCTAGATAATGGAGTTCGAAGGGTGCAAAATGTGAATCAATCAATTATAAAGAGAAATGCTTTAAACCTCTCTAAAAATCTGATAACACATGTTTAATTGTAATGGAAGTAATTTGCTTGGAGTGGTGATCCTAAGGAACACGTCACTCCCCAAGCAACCAGAACCAACACCCCGTAGTTTTCTTCTTCTCTCAGCCTTCTCTGCGTGTCCCCCATGATCCTCTGCTCAGGAGGTGGCAGTGAGCCTTCCCAAGCAGTGTGTCCTCAAGCTGACAAACCACAGGGGTGGCATAAAAGGGGCACTTTGTACCTCTCAGCTGAGCCAGGTGTCTGCAAACACCTCTGTGAGTTATGCACTCGGGCACTTCGCAAGAACTGACGAAACCAAGACAGCGTGACTTGTGGGAAAGAAATAAAGAAGCGGTTTAACAGAGGAAAGCTCAATACACACCCACAAATAATGAAGATGTGGCTTAATTCCACCTTTCTCATTCAATAAAAGCACAAATTCAAATGAATGAGTAAAATCTTTAAATTTTTTATGGATTCACATTTAAATAGAGCCTGGTTTGTAGTGAGCCTATTGAGAGGCCAAGCCCACCACACTAACCTGTTCAATAATCTCACAAGTAGGTGTCAGTGAGGATAAGGTATCTGAAACTACACCTTCACTCAGTGTTTTTTCCACTTTGATTTGCCAACCTTTCCCTCACTTAGGTTGTGCTCAGTTTGAAGCTTGCAGGAAATTAAGAGCTGCTGCTTGTGTTCTGTTCAGAAGTGCTGCTGGAAAAATTTTGTTCTTTTCGAGTCTGCAGGTTTGTATTTCTTTTGAGGCAGGCAGAGATTGATGGATTAGGATTGTTGGTAAAGTTAAGCTTTGGAATGAGGATTAGAGTCGTGGTTATGGAATAAAGAGGCGCAGAGATGAGCCAATGGATTTCTTTGGAGTTTATAAACTGTAAAACTGACTCTTGTGCCTGTGCTAGGGGATTACTGTCTTCACGTAGATCCTGGAGTGGAAATGTTCATTGGTTTTATATGAAGCTTCAGAGTGTCATGTCCAAGTAAGAGTTCTACAAAACCCCGTTTGGAAGTCAAATCTCAAAGCGTCCTGGTGATTAAAACACTGGGTATGTCAACGTTGTAACTAGAACGTTATAACATCTAGTTATAACTAGAACATCAGGAACCCAAGGCCTCCAACACCCTGCAAACCTGCATTAACTTGACACCTTTTACAAGCTTTGAAAAGAAATCACAGGAATGCAGGCACATCCCAGAGCCTGCCACCACAGCAGGAAAGCATCCTGCCAACGTGTTTACTCACTCCTGTGATGAGTACACACAAATGAGAAAGTTCTCTTAACCATTACAGGAAACCATTTTCCATCCCAGTCCTTCCGGTGTTTTACAAACACCGCAGGAGGGGGCTTTGCCTTCGGGAACTGCGAAGGACACCGAGGGCACCTGATGGTGGTGCAGGGGACAGCAGTGCCCAGCTGTGCCCCCTCCTGCCAGGGCACTGCAAGTCACTGTGGGAGTAACACACGGGAGCATTAAGTGACAGGAGCAGCGTCAGGGGAGGTGAGACACCTCCTGCCCTGCTTCTCTCCTCATGTAACGTGCCTTAGACTGCATTTGCCTGTGCTGAGCCACAACTGCCTTATCACTGCAGGCACCACCACGGGGACGTGTGGACACAAGGGAGCTGTTGTGGTCGCACCGTAAATCAGAGGCAGGGGAGGAACTCGACCCAGTGATGCAGAGAGCCAGTTCCTCAGCTCTATCAAATACCTGTGATTTCACAGCCATAGATTGTTTCTTAGTGTAGTCAAGCACAAACTATTTAAGGCAGGGATTCCCTATGCATGTAATTGTATGTTATATAATAAGAGTTATGTGTCTAATTGTTACTGGGAAAAAAAGAAGTACAAGAATAACAATTGCTATTATTCCTACCTTCCCTAGTAGTGCCTGTTTTCCTTGAAGTAATCAGGGACTTGTTGCTAGGTAGTTAATATTAAAGGTACCTTAAATATTTTAATGTGTCTATGCCAGCTGTTTCTAGGCAGCAATATTTGTTTATGATATTGTTATCCAACCCTACCTTATATCCTTTATTCAGTGTAATCTGATATATCCATACAGTTACTTTGCAGTCCTGCTACTTTTTTATTCACGGAACAGTGTATTGAAGTAAATACTGTTAAGAATTATAAAATACCTCTAATGTACAAGATTTAATCTTTGTCAGTATGCACTGGTAGCTACAATGTTTGCAACTGAATTAAATACTTAAACAACGCAATTTGAAATTTGGTAGTGCTTCTGTGCACTTTTCAGCATCAGCAGACGCCTACAGAATTCCAAAGTCTTAATGTAAATTATATGATTTCAGTCAAATGCCTAATTAAGGGTATGTGTCATCATTTCATCGGTCCTTTGCAAGTAAAAATTGTTGTATCTTTGGCCATTGGGCAACATTGCTTTAGGTTTTCCTTGGTTTAATCTCATTTTTATTAAAATAAAATCGAAAAACTTGCCTGGGTTAAAAATTATAGCTCTCACTAACAGATTGTACACTCTGAGCTGTGCACTTGGAGAGGCGAGAGATTGCTGATGACTCCTGTTCTTTGCCACAGATCTAAATGGGCTGTGGGAAACACATTATCTGCCTGCCAACCCTGTGGGAAATGGTGAGGGAATTATTCCAGACACTGCTCATTTCTGCAAATGAAGGGAGCTGAGCTTTCCTGACAAGACAGGAGTGGATGGGAACTCCAAGTTCACCAAATGATGAAAAGCCATAAATCAGGGCTTCGAGTAACCCATGCAGATGATTTTGCAAATCTTCTCTGTTCACTGTCAGGGGCTGCAGAAATACAGGAAAGCCAAGCTCAGATTCACACCCCTTTGTTGCTAAATTCAGTGTATTTCTTATAGTGTTTCAGAACTCAGATAACACCCCATTTTTAAAATTAATTTTCTATTTGTGAAGGCAGCTAAACAGCCCTGCAGACAGATCACCTCTACACTGACTATCTACAATAGAAGCAGTAATACTTCCAAGTTTGTTACAGTTTCTTGCCTGCTCACCTCATTCCTAGAATAGGTGCCATATTTCATTAGGAGAAGCTAATTATTTTCATCTCTATTCTATCTCCAGCATTTTTATCAAGACTTCCAACATTATCCAGTAGTGCAAACTACCAGTGATTTCTGTATTTGTTGTGAACGCGTCAGAGAACATCGCACATTCCTTGAATAGATGTCAAATGTAAGGAAGTGGAGATAAAGAGACCCATATTCCATGTTTAATTTGGACACATGAAGTGTTTCTCCTCAGCTCAGTGCCCTTTGGAACTATTTCTTGAAACACACATGACAAATTCACTTTTGTCCTTATAATCTGAAATTTAACATTACATTCTCCATTTCTGCTTGCCCTGCAGTTTGCTGGTACAAGGATACATGGAAACTAAAGCTGGGCCTGTTCCTTTTGTGTAGATATCCAGCTTCTGGAGACAGCAGCAGAAATTCCAGTAGAAATTCCAGTAGGAAACAACTGAACTAGCCTCTTTATTTTTTAAAATTGCTTATTTAGCAATTCTGGAAAGGTATTTGACTGAGAATTGGTATGTTCCCCTGCTTTGTAACCAGCTTCTTGCCCATCTTAAAATAACTCTTGCCTTGGATGGCAGGGGCTGGCATACAATTACATTGGTCTCAAGTGTTACACAGCGTGGACTTCGTGGTTCCTGCTGTGGAGACTGATAGAACACACAATACTGTGGATGTGCTGTTGGTGTAGACCTTGGAAACCCACATCATCCTTTGGCCAGCAAGGCTAATGTACCTCAGTGTCACCCATTTATCTTTAACCATATGCTTTACCTGAAGTGAAAAATAAACACACTTGTTCATTTGGCTCTCCTGTACCATTAGGACGCTTCTAGCCACAAAAACAGAAGGTGAAAGTGCCAATGAAATCATTGTATCTATTTGTAAAATGATGGTGTTCATATGTCACTAATAACAATATTACATATATGCAGAAAAATGTGGGGCTTGAGTTTTAATGTTTTATGGTAAGGCTTCAGGAAATGGTATTTTGTATGGTTAACTTCTGGCTTCAATCTGTATTTTGCAGCAAGCACTGAGCTCAGATTTGTTATTTCTAAAGGCCTCCTTTACCCATGTAGCCCAAAAGGGCCAGATTTGTTTCAGTCAGAAAAACTGTGGTACTGATAGCTTTTCTAACAAACCCAAAGTTTTATATGATATAAAACATTCACAGCATTTAAATTTCTTTGCTAATACACCTGCATTTTATCTCTTGGATGCAACAGGACCAAAAGCATGGACATTGCTGCCCATAACTAGTCCTTTAGTCCAAGCCCATATTGCCCTCATGTTTCTGTGTCTTATTTAAGTCCATGATGCAGTAGTGCCTTTTATATTTAAAAAGATCAATACATGCACATCTAAGGAGGGAGACTAAAAACCCAGCAAATTAAAACCTTCTCACAAGCATACCTTGATGGAGATTTGTCCTCTTCAGCAGCTACGTGCCAGCCACCAGAAGCTTCTTTATTATTTCAACTACCATTTAAAAAACTTCCATGAGATATCCTTACTGAGGATACTGAGCTTTCCCAGGATACCAGGGCTTTCCTAGGCTGCCCTACATTGCTACTGGAGCACAGGGGCATGACCTGCCCCTATGCACTGCTCTGCTGCTTTCCTGCCTTCCGGGGGGAGTTTGATTTGTACTCCTCTCCTTCCCCAGCTTGTCTGCAAATACAGCTGAGCCAACATAAAGCTGGAGGTAAAACATATCCCAGATAAAGAGCTTGTACCTCCCCCTGGAGAAAGGGAGGAATCAGAGTGCACAGTTGTCTCAGCATGCTCTGGGGGGCAACATAACTTCTGCTGCCCCTTCCTCAGGGCAGGGCATGATTTGGCTGTGTGTAAATAGTCAAAATGCTATATTTATAGGAAACACAATGCCTTGCTGCTGTGAGAGTTTAAATATAGAGAACAGGCCACTAGTGGCATTTAAAATATCACAAGCTGGACAAGATAGTGCACTCAGAAAATAGCCTAAGCTTTCACCGTGCTTCTGTGTACAGGCTTCTCATATCCCTCTTGCTACACGTAAATGAGCTGAAACATTGCCTTTCACTGACTTGGGGATTGTTTGCCTCTTGAAAAAATTAATTGCTTGACACTTATTCAATTTTTTGGAAATTGCTACTGCAAATGCACCTTGTATTTGAGCATCTTGCATTCAACAGCACATTTGCTTTTTGCTGTGCATGGCTGTGTATGAAAAGTAATGTGATGGAACATAAGGTTTTAATACTCACAATGAGAGTTAAGTACTTTCTACCTGAGTTTCAAAGCCAAGTTACCCAGGCTCAAGGCACAGAGCAGCCAGCACCACACTGCAGAGATTCAAGTTAACGAAGAATCTTCTTCCTCTCCTCTGCCAGCTCCCCCCAGCATTGGTACCAGCGCCAGGAAGCAAACAGGCTCTGCAATGAAATAGGTCAGGAGCTTACAGGGAATGGGTGGGAATCTTCAGCTGCTTCCTCCTTGGCTACTCCCTCCTCTCAGCCCTTATGCAGAATTTGTAGCTATGCTGATGTGTCAAGACATACATGCTGGACTGGGCACAGTTTAGTCTTGAGCAACAGAGGAAACAAAGAGAGACTATGACTCAGAGCAGCAGTCTCCCAGCCCGGCAGCTCCAGGGCAGCCAAATGTACTTTCCCTTATTAGGCCAGATCATGAAACCTCACTTCATTTTGAGTTGTACCTAATTCTGCAGGAGTATCGCTGACTTTAATAATCAACTTTCAAAGTGCCACTTGGCAGAGTGTAGCTCTGCCTCCAGCTTCGCTTCTTAAAAAGAACCCCATACGTTGTAATTACATTTGACTCCACCTACTCTGACTAACATGGAATAGTATAACATGAATCAGGCTCCATTAGCAGCAGATGACATGTTTAAAAAGCTAGCACCTGTTTAACTTCCTGTAAATAGTACATTTTTAAGACTATAATCCTAATTTGTACAGTGCCACCTCAGCTAATGAGGTGGTTTTAATCTGGATTGTTTTAGTGGACTACTAAACAAAACCATACTGAGACGGGGCCTCATGCCTCCCAGACTTCACCTAGAGCTCAGTTCTAAAAACCCAGAGCCCTTTTTCCTCGATTTAAGTATTTTTGTTACATGATGTCAGGGATGTGTGTCCTCAACTGAAATGTAATCCTGCATGAGCAATATGTCACTGAAGTGAGTTCATGCAAGAATCATGCAGGCAGATGAACTTTCACACCTCTTCACTAGAATGCCTACAGTGCTGCTCCCAAAGCTGGGGGAGCCAAAAGCTTACAAGACATTGTGTATTCTTACATGATGATGTTGACTATCAAAATGAAACTAAAAGAAGCATCACCCTTCTACCTACAACTAAGCAGACAGTCCACAGTCACACTGTTACCTCAAATACACATGCTGCACTACAATTTACATATTATTTTAAAATAAAGAGTGGCAGTTCTCAATGATGACTCTCAAACTGCCTCTTAAAAGCAGATTTTCAGATGAGTTTAAACCCAGTTTCCAATCCACTTTCATGATTCAGAGTGTAGTTAAGTCGGTAATCAATTGCCTTGAGCAGCCACATTGAAGTTTTCCTCCTATGCTGTAAACCTGCTATCAGGTAAAAAAAGATTGGTTAATTTTACAAATGCGAGTCAAGGGTAACTTCTGGAGTTTGGTTAGGAGCCCTTCCTCCCTTGCACTCCTGCACTGGTCTGACTCTGCTGCTTTCATTTGACATGGAGGTACCTGAAGTATGTCTTATGGCCCTTGTTTAAGTTGCTAATCACTTCGAACAAAGTATTGCTTAAACCGTTCACAAAATAAGAGGAATCATCTTGGGCCTATGAACACAGAGTGCGTCTGGGTGGAAATTCAGAAGTAGTGCTAATAAACAACCAAAGATTCTGCAGAAGAAGTTAAGATACTGTGAATTTCAATATGACAACCGCAGTAGATACACATCTCAATGTTATGAACATTTCTGTTACATGGTGACTCCTGGGGAGAGAGGGAAACGCTAAGCCAAATTTCTTCCTGGATCCATAGGTGGGATACAGCAACAACATCAAACTGGAGGAGGTGGATGGGGAAAGACACATTTTGGTCTTGGAGAGAAAACAGTTGTCAGACTTCAGCTACAATGCTGCTCTACCAAATCTCTGTGTTTAGAAGAGTGTTTTTACATCCAACTACTGCCTTTACATTTCCACCTTATAAAATCACAAGACTAAATTAGGCTTCCATATTATTTTATTTCCCTCTTAAAATATAGCATTGAAGTCCTGCACACATATAAATATCCCTACAGTTTCTTACACGCTTTCTATCCATCATTACTTAAAGTGCCCAACTGTGAACATTAAAAATAAAAACATTACTGTTAAGAGTGGCTATACTTATAAGAGGACTGGTATTCTGACAATGCAGGTCACTGATTTTACAAAAATCACCTGCAAAAGAATACACCCTAAACAACACGCATCAATATTAACCCTGCAGGAGTTTGGTTTTTTCCACTCAGCTGATCTAAAAGCTATTAATGTACAGGGTTTATTTTTGAAACATGTCTTTTACTTAGTGTAAGAATAAAGGATAAATGCATTACTTTCTTTCTAGCTCCCTCATTTCCCCACAAAGTGTTTACTGTGTCCCAAGCTGCTACGTTGATTAAAACCAGTTGAAAAGAGCTCCGGAAATGCATGCAACTTAAAATTCACTTAAACACACTTTAAGTTATAAAGTCAGAGATTTGGATTTCAGCACATAGCTATGGTTCAGTTGGGTTATTAGATGTGTTTGTCGTAGTAGCCAGATTGGTAAACACTTCTTCCTTAGTTTCAGGCTGATGTCCTTCCATTTTGGTTTCCTCTTTAGCGTTTTTATTACTGGTATCTCCCTTACTCTTGACTACCACAGGTTCAATCTCCATGATTTCCTGTGGTGCCTTAGGCTCTGGACAATTTGGCTGAAGTCCATCAACAGGTTCTGGGACATCTTCTGCTTTCTGTTCAAGTTTTTCCAAAATGGTCTGGACCTTCCTTACACCATCTCTCCTGGCCTGGCGCACATCCGCACGACCCTCAGGGTCCACTGAGTCTAGCGCTAGCAACTCTTTGGTCAGATATTCTTCAATCATCAAGTATTTTTTGTCAGTTTTCTTGCCTTCAAAGGAGTTGACTGCCTGCTCAAGCATTTGTACTTTCTCCAGAATTGCTTCCACTTTCAAAACCCCAGGATGCTTTGGAGGTTCTCCTGTCTCCATCGTCTTCGGTGGCGGCGGCGCTTCTTCAGGAGGAGGCTTTTCCTGGGGAGGAGCAACCTTAGCAGGGGGAGGAGCCTTTTTATCAGCTTTCTCTGCCATGGCTGGAGGCTTCTGGGGTGGCAGTTTAGGATCTGGTTCTTGGTGGGTGACCTGAATTGGGATATATGTTGACGGTGCCTCAGTTTCGGGTGGTGGGCCTGCCTTGTTCTCAGGCTTCGTTTCAGGCGGAGGAGGTGCTCTTGGTGGCTCTTGAGAAGAGACTTGTTGCTGAGAAACCTGGTGAGCAAGGCAAGTTTTGTGTTGAGACACAAAGCTCCTCATTTCCTTCTAAAGAAGTAACCTAACCCCCAGTTTTCTGTACTCCTGGCAGTGCCATTTTCACACACAAGATGGTTAATCATTCTTGTGCATTGCTGAATTTTACTGTTTTCAAAAACAGCACTGCTGAAAAGCATTTTCAAGCTATTGCAGACTACAGGCACAAATTAACTCTCACAAACATTAAACTTCAACACACCAAATCCTGCCTGTGCTCCATAAAATCAGCCCCATGAGCAGTTCTCTAAGATGGGATCTTAGAGCAAAGCCTTCACCTGACTGAAGTCAGTAAGATCTTTTGCAGCTGACAGCAGCACAGTCAAGTTTTCATCCTGGGGGTCAATAATTGAGAGCTCACCTTTCTTGAAAAGCCAACTACTTTGAGTTTTAGTCACATTTTGGGCTATTCTCATCCTGTTCCTCTTTTCAGGGCATTCCTTTTTTTGCTAGTGCTTATTTTTACTGATTTTATCTTTAGCGTATTTACATGCAGAGGTTACTGTGTCAATCTTATTACACTGGAGTGATTAGGGACAATCCTTGGGATTACTCCAGATCTATGGCATCAAATCAGAAACCTCCTGAAATTGAGATTAGTTTTGAAATCTTAGCAGAAAACTGCATTTCGTGAGATCTGTGTTTTCCTTTCTCATACACAGTGATTTTGAAAGATACCAAATCCGGCTCTCATGGATTTAGATGGCTGAATTAAAATATCTATGTTTTATTTAAACCAAATAAGTAAGTGGCCTGCACTGACACCCTGCTACTGCTTTACCCACTGAACATAAAAATTGAGTAGGGAGCACAAACTCTCACCCATGAAAAGAAGTTAGTACTATGACCTAAAATATGCTATTTAACCTGAAATCTTCCTTGTTTAATCCTAGCACCCAGGTTTTCAAATATATTAACCTAATTCTGCTCCTCTCCTTTTTCTCTCCAGAGAGGAAATCAAGGCTTGTACAAACCCACTTCCACACACAGCTGTCTAATTCCCAGTATTCTTTAACTGTAGTTTTAGGAAGAATTTTAACATGGAAAAAGTGTTCAATGAGCAACAGGTTCTACAACCAAGAGCATGCTTCAAGTTGGAAGAATAAAAAGCTCTAAGACTAGGTTTTGTTGATCCCTTTTCTTCGTAGCTAAAATGACTTTGTGCATCTGATGCTATCCCTAAATGGCTCTGAGACATCTGTGAAGTGTATTTACATAAATGTCACAAATCCCACGGACCTGATTTTCTTCTCATAAACATAATGCAACATCAGTGACCTCAGTGTAATTACACCAAATTATACTCTGACGAGAGAAGATCAAATCATGTCTTAAATCACATTTCAGTGATCCAAAGACTCCACAGTCCTGACGGGTGGAAAGGCAACTTGCTGCTAATGTTAATCTCAGTATCTCCCAGTCTGTTTAAATCTGGAAATGGAGACTGCTTTCTGTGCTTTCATGTGCGTGTTAGTACAAGCTCATTTTCCAGCTTTAGCCACACTAAAGTCCCTGGGAGGCGATTCCCTTCCCCGCTCTACGTACCTGGGGTCTGTCTACAACTGTCTGCACTCTGATGGGAGCTGGGGGCTGGATCTGGGTGGTAACTCTGGCTGGTGAACTCTCCCGACTCGAGGAGCCTCTCTGAGCCACCCTGAACGGAGACTGTGCCTGCGGCGCCTTGGGCTCCCTGTCCTCGGGCTGAATCTTGTGGAACACCGGCTGGTGGGCTTGGAACTCGTTCTGCTGGGCAGGGTAGTGTGTCTTCTGGGCCTGATGGTAGGCTTGTGTCGGCTGACGGGGGATATTTTCATGGATCACAGGGATTGGAATATAACCACGAGGAAGCTGATGGCTTCCTGCACTGGGTCTGCCAGAGGACTGAGGGGAAACTGTTGGAGAATCAGATGCTCCAGGAGGTTGAGGCTGCCATAAAAACAAAATCCATTAGTAAGTTTTAACCATTTTATGCTCACAATACTTTTCATTTCCAAAGAGAAAAGGAGGCAGTCATCATAGAAACTGAACTTGTGTTTCTGGCACGCAAGGGCTGCATTTCCCCGTTTTTTTGGCCAAGTACCTCACTAGACAAACCACAGAAGTTGTGAGAGCATCATCATAACAAGTAAAAACCTGAGCTACAGCATTCCCAGCCCTCAAATGAGCAGGGAGTGGATGCTCAGTCAGAATGTTTGCTGCTTTTGCATGGCTGTTCCTGTCTAAACCTGTCAAATTCGAGGTAAATTAAGCTAAGCAAACAAATTCTAAGCTGGAGACAAAAATCAAACCCTAACAGAGGCACGCAACGTTTTGACTTCTGATCCCAGTCACACTAACAGATTTTGTATGTTTTGTTGGGGTTTTTATAAAGCATGGCACTAATTTGGTAGCGGGTTATGGCAATACACATATGGCTAGTGCTCCTTCTTCCCCCTCTCCTGGACCTTCCAGTGCCTCAACCCCTTGGCTCCAGCAGCAGGAGCTGCACTAGCTTAGACCTGCTGTCAGAAACAAGCACTGGGCTGAGCTGCTGCAGAATCCAGTTCTCAGCGTGTTCCGGGTGGTGGGGCTGCCGTTTGGGGCAAAGCAGGTTGTTTGTTCCCTCCTGCCTCCCACCTCCTGCTCTGCCAGTCCATGCCCTCACCCACTCTGCACCAGCTCCAGCAGCTGATCCCCTGCTGGGTGTGTGACACAGCTCAGTGAAAGGCCAGGTCAGACTGGAGCTGGCAGAGGAGAGGGCAGGACAAGAGCCAGAAGGCGAGAGAAGGGCAGGCAAGGCAGGAGAGAAGGGGAACAAGACCCCTCTTTTGGTGCTGGTGAACACTCAGCTGCCCATCAAACAGCAACCCTAAACCAACAAATGCTGGTTTGCATTACAGCCCCCAGCACTGGCACTACTGGCAGCCTTGCTGACACACAGTTCAGTCACCAACACAGGCTCTGCCCAGGTGGTACCGTCATGCACTGCCTAAGTTTGTAACATCAAGTTCTGAGTCCTCTCCGGCTATCTCTGAGGGCTTCAGTAAGTGGCACAGAAGACACATTCCTGAAGCCACTTGGCAGACAAGACAAAGCTGGGAAGAAGGAAAAGCTGGGCCTCTTGTCCTGGTACTGCACAGACTACTGTTAGTCAAGACAGCTGAGAAACCTTCCAACAGGATTTTAATTACACTGTTCAGACTCCAAATAGGTTTCAGACAAGATGCCACTACTGCTGAATTACAGACCTGATATGTTTTCAGCTTGGTGAAGGCTGAATTTCCTGCTCATCTTACTTTGAATAAAAATGAGGTTGGTATTTCCATATACCAAGTTGCTAGTTCTCCACAGAGAACAGGCCAACCAAAATCCTACCTTCTGAAACACAGAACAAGCAGGGTGACTTTTTTCAAAGAAGTTCATAGTTTGGAAATATTTTCACATGCCACTGAAGGACAAAACCACCTTGCAATTCACTTTTAAATCTGCATTTATGTAAATCCATACTCTTTATACAACTGAAATATTAAATTAAGAAGCAAGGAACTTCTCAAGTGGCCTGGGTTGTTTGCTGACTGAACATTTATTTTTGTCTCTCCCACTTTCTCCACTTCAGTTTGACTCAGGGTGCAAAACATGAGACTTGTCCCTGTCTTGAGGGAACCTGTATAACCTCTGAAACACCCCTCCCCTGCTGCAGGACCCGCTCGGCTCAGAGGCTCCTTTTTGCAGAAGTCCTTTCCATGCATTTATCTCTGCAGAACCACTCCAGAGTGGAAGCAGGTGACTCTAGAAAACCCAGACACGTTTACGCCGCCGTGACTGCGCAACTTTCGGATTTCAATACCGGGAAAGTATCAGGGAAAATGTAACCCCGCGGCAAGCCTGGCTTTCTGAAGGATCAGCTCCCAGTGTGCCACCGAGGTCACAAACGGCGGACACAGCCCGCGGTGCCGCCGCTTACCTCGGGTGCGTGCGTGGCCGGCGCTGGCGCGGCCGCAGCTGCCGTTGTCTGTCCACACTGTTTATCCGCCTGCGCCGCCTCCGCCGGGCCCCTCGCAGGGCACTCGGGGCCGGGATAGGCCCCCCGGAGGGGCGGCTGTGCCTGCGCCGCGCTGGGCACGGCTTCTGTCTTGTACCTCTGCGCGGCAGAGAAGCAGGGGTGCTGCTGCCGGCCGTCCAGGCCCTCGTGGATGACGGGAATAGGGATGTAGCCGACCCGGAGCTTGGGGTAGCCCACGTTTCCTTCTCTTGCCGGCAGCTGCCTGGGGCTGTCGCGAGATGGACCATTTGCTGACGACTGGCCTTCCTGGAAGTTAAAAACATCACACAGCGCTTATTGGTAGCTCAGTGAAGCCGGTAAGGAAAAGCTGCGCTGGAGGTCCATCCTAAAAGCAGCATCAGCTGTGTGTGAGGAGCCGAGACCTCTCAGGGCCGTGCAGGGCAGTGAACAGCAGGTGCTAACACTGCAGGCAGCAGAAGAGAGGAAGCTAAAAAATCTGCTTATGTGTGGGGCCTTCAGCCCCACTTCTCAGAAATACTAACTTAACAGAAATACTGCTTATGTGTGGGGCCTTCAGCCCCACTTCTCAGAAATACTAACTTGGGCTTTAAAATACCTGCTTAACTACAAGGAGACTTCTTATTCAGCATGCATCACTAGCTTTTAGCCACCAGCCCACCCTCTTCAGGTGGAGCTCATCCAATTCAAACAAGAGGCATTTCCTCAGCACCTCTCAGAACACAACATCTGAAAGGACACTTTCAAGGAAGACTAATCCCATCAGAAACACAATCTTGTTGGTATTGTTCTTCCCACCCCGGCTAACTGAAGAGATACTGAGGCTGCACACTGAAGAATATATTCAATTCCAGCAAAGGGAAGATTCGGTTCAGTAAACCTTGAGGGAGAGGGGAGGGGAAGACAGGACAGCCTAACAAAGAGGAAAAGGCTGAAAAGCAAGATGAAAAAATCCCTTGCGTTGTCTGAGTAGGCTCACTGGACAATGTCAAAGCCCTGGCAAGGGTGGAAGTGGTTTGTACTCAGAGCTTCCACAAGTCCTCTAGTAATCTTCCTGCATCGGTCATTCTATTTTGAGACCCTGCGAGGGCCAAGTTCCAGATGTATCTCTAAGTCAGATCATATAACAAGCACCTCTGTCATTCAGAGGGTAATGTCATTATTCAGTAAGAGGAGAATTTAATAAGGGGACATATGGTGCAAATGTTGGAAACCCTATTTTTAAAGAGTTGTTTAAGCTGCAAAAATATTTCATGTTGCTTCTGTACACATTAATATACCAATTCATTGGGAATTAACTTTTACCAACCAGCTTATCAGTGTTCTTTCTATACAACAGTACCCCCTTAAAAAGCAATTTCTGAGAAATCCTGTAAGCAATAAAACTTCAGAGAATAAAGGCTATTATTTCAGGAAACTAATAAAGACAAAAAAACACGGAAAGGAACAAGTTCAAAGTCTGAGGCCCCATGTTCCACTTCCTTTTACTCTTAAAAAAAACCCTCCACAAAGGAAGAATTCTGGAAGAGGCACAGAGCAGAGCCAGGCCTAGAAAGTTCGCACGGAGCAGCAATCTGAAGTTGGCTTTCCCAGCTGCAGAACAAGGATGATCTCATGCCAAGGTCTGCACCGGGATCCACCGCCAACAGATGAGTCACTTTAAATTCGCCCTACCAGGAAACCACGTTCCTCTGCTCAACACAGGCTGGCTAGGGGCGTTCAGAACCCCACACACCAAACATGTGCTTGTTCCCCTTCCACCAGCATAACCCTGCAGGCAGAGCCCTCCCGGCAGCCTCCTCTCCTGGGATCCGCAGGGACGGGTGGTTTAACGTCAGCAAACTGCATTTGCAGGAAAATAAACGTGAGGTGTGCTCGGCTGACAACAACACGAGGCCCAGGCAGAGCCGAGCGTCCACAGGGAGAGCTGGGAGGGAAAGTGATGATTCCACAGCGGCAAGAAGCACCTTGGTGCTCTGAGCCAACTCCAGGCATTCTGTGCCCGGCCTGCAGCAGCTGCTCCGCACAGTCTCCCTGACGGAGTAACCCGAGCATTCCCCAGCCACCCCACCTACAGCCACGGCTCCCACTGCTATAAAAAGGAGATTCCCTCACTTCCAGCGTCTCTGTGGGAAGGGTCGGTGCTGGGAAGGGTTTAGGAGCTGGGTGGGCCAGGAGCACCTGCAGATGCCCTGACATGAGAAGGCTGTCAGCCAAACCAGCTCTACTCCACCCGGGTACAGAGAGCTCAGCGTTAGTTGTCAGCTCCTCTCTTGGCACTTTTGGGGTCTGCAGTGTTTTGAATGGCTTCGTTTGAGGATAAGACCTCCAATCATCTGAAGTAATCCACAATGATAAATCACTGCAAAGGATTTAACATGGACAGTGCCCACCCCCCCTACCCTCCACGAACCACCCCCACCCAGAGTCCAACCACAGGCTTCCCCTTCCCTGTCTTCATGTTCAGACCTGTGAGGCTGCCCTTCTTTTGAACCTTCCTAGCAATGTGAGAAATCTGCCACAGCAACTCAAGCCTTGGTAAAAAATACAAAAGCAGCAGCCCAGAACCAAAGCAAAACCAGGCTGGGCTGCTTTTCCAAACAACTCATCTTGCAACTGAAGTAAAACTTCTGAACAACACTTTATTGGGCGGGTTTGGTTTGTTTGGGTTTTGTTGTTGTTGTCTTTGGTTTGTTTGGTTTTTTTTTTTTTAATGGAAACACTGGTCCTTCCAAGAGCCACAGCATAAACTATACTCCCATAATCTCATGTATTCTCACAGCTTCAGACAACCTGTGCTGCCTCTGTGGAAAGTTAGTACGGAGCTGGTCCTTTGTCCCAGGCTTTTTTTCCCCTGCAGTCAGGTCTCAGCACAGAGGAATGCCTCTTACCCATGCAGTCATACTGGAGCAGCCCTCGGTAAAGGTACAAATGCAGTGTCCTTGTTTCCCCCACCACCAGTAGCTCTGAGGCAGAGATCGGGCTTAGAAAAGTTGCTCCCATCACAATTGCTCTTCCTGATCTACATTGTTCCCTTCAACACTTAATTAGTGGTTAACTCTATAAACAGTTGCTTACATTAGCCAGTTTGTCACCACATCTTAAACATTCCTGTTGTTCCTTTTCCTTTCCTTCCCACTGTCACACAAATCACAAACATGGGCAATCCATGTACTCTGCACCACGACCAAAGACTACCAAGGCCTAGGGTTGAGGTAGATGCTGCCAGTGGTTCGGGTCCCTTTTTAGCTACAATCCTACACAACAGTAAGTACGTGCAGATCCCAGTACTCCCATGGCCAGGCTTTCAGCCGAAACAGTTCTGTTTTGAGCCAGAGAGTCTGTGTCTCCAGCCTGGACAAACAGGTTCTAGAACACTGCAGGAGAAGCTCAGGTGTGCCTGGGGACAGTATGCAAGGGGGAGGAATGGAATCGAGCTCTGGAAAACTCTCATCATCACACTACAGAGAAAAAATTCATGGATTTGCTCTAAATGCTTTAGTTTGTGTTTTAGAGCACAGCCAGCACACAAAAAAAAGAAAAAAGCCATTTTCTGGTTTTATTTGCCTTGTATCACATACAGTTCTTGCTCGTTACATTAACAAACAAGTTATCAGGAAAAGTCCAGAGCTCACATTGAACACACATCTGCACAAAGAGAGAAATGCCCAATAAATGAATGACTAGTCTTAGTCCATCATCCTTCCCAGTTTACACATAAAAAACAGGAACCCAATTCAGCTTTCTGCATTAAAACAAACTGAAGTAAAATTCCTCTGCCCTCATCTAAAGAAACAATAAATTGCTTAATAACAAAGTTGAGAGTAGCTACAAGCAGCAGAGCATTAATTAATTTTCAGTAAGCAGCAGGATTGAGTACCAGCACTACAGCAATCCCAGCTCTGATCACACACTCAACTTACACTGAACAGACAGTCTCCTCAAAGAGCAGGCAGCACAAAAATGCTTAAAAACCTCCCTTGAGCAGCTCAGACACTTCGACAACAGTCCCAGTCTACATTTCAGGGAGCCTGCAATACCCCCAGGAACTCAAACCCAATGCACCATTTCAGGAGGTGCTGAGGGAAGAGTCACGTCCAGTCAAAGGGGAGAGTTTTGGCCCAGCTGTGAAGGACAGCCGAGCCTCGCCGGGATTTCTGCTCCGGGACTGACAGCACTCGCACCTCTCGGGACCAGGACGTGCGTTTCTGTTGTCAGGCCATCACCACGATAAATAAAGGTGCAGCCAGCACGGGTTGTGCAACTGGAAAAAACACTTCATACCCCTACATCCTTCTCTTGGCTTCCCGTGGGAAGGGCATGGTCAGGACCGACACTAAAAGCCTCCAACTTGCCCGGATTTTAAGTGAGTTCTGAAACCACAAGCCATTGGAAGGAAAAAAGCAAGAGCAAGAGAAAAAACACAGCGTCGAAACAGAATTCCTAATACAGCTGTACTATCTGGAGTGGATAATGGCATAACTCCCAGTGTGCCCCAGCCACTGCTCAAGTGGTATTCCAGACTGAAACACAGAAACCTGCAACTTCAGCCACTGCTTATGCCAGCAAATTGCCACTGCAGTTTTCCAGGTGGCTGTACCAATCAAATTCAATTTGTCACAATATACTGTGTGCATGCTAGATGACTGCAATAGTGGTACTGAACTCAGGATCTCCTTTGAGACTCCTTACATAATACATTTTTCATTCCCTTTCTACTGAAATGATCCACAAAATAAAGTTTAAAAGCAGGTTTTGCTGCCATCGCACTCTTGCATTTTTCTTAACCTGTACAGATGTTATTTGCAGTACAGCAGTCAGTTCTCTACAGCATCTGTGTATTATACACACATGTAGCACCTCTGTAGCTCTTGCAGAGCAGCAGTGCAAGTATTTAAATTGCACCTGTTTTGTAAATATTATCTAAAGCAAAGGGAAAACAATTTACCAACGTTGCCAAGAGATTAAACATCTTTCTGTAAGCAAACAGAAGGTCTGCTGACTTCAGTGGTTCTGAATTTGCAAGCTGCTGCTGTGGAGTATTATGAAAACAGAAGTATTCTAGTTGCTCAAATGACTGAGAAAATGCTAATACCTGATAAAAATCTACACTTCAGAACACATTTTCCATGATATTAAACCCAGATCCTACATATTCAGGAAGAAGGGAACAGCATGATTCCGGTTTTTTTTACATCCAAATACAACAATGTAACTAAAATGAGCAACTGAAATACAACAGCCAAGTTTCCTTCGCACATATGCTCAAATGTATTTTTTTATCTGAAATTACCATGAATAACCAGAAGAGCCA
The DNA here is from genome assembly GCA_013399855.1 of Oxyruncus cristatus. NCBI lineage: Eukaryota > Metazoa > Chordata > Aves > Passeriformes > Cotingidae > Oxyruncus > Oxyruncus cristatus. The sequence continues at coordinate 626,178 of VXAY01000978.1, forward strand.
GTAGTAGATTTTAATACCCAGTATTAAAATCTGAGAATGATGTATCAATTCTATTTATCAGCAAAAAAAAAACCAAAACAGCCAAACACAACATTTTGTCACAGAAAGGCAAAACTAAGCACTAGAATTGGATTCCACATCCACTTGTATTTTACCTCTGGCCAGACCTTTTTTCCTTCTCTGTTGTGTTAACTAAGCAAAAGTACTACATTAGCTTTGCTAGCAATAGAAATCAGCATATCCAAGTATTTCTAAGAAGTTTCTCACCAGTGCTTTGGATGTGAACATATTAATAGCACCACATTAGCACGGAGTAGGTTTTATTAACAGTCCCAGATAACTGTATATAACAAATATACACATTGGAAGGTGCAGAGTGATCTGCTCTCAGTGCTGACTCCAAACTTCTTATGGCCTTGCTTCAGCTGCTGAAGTCTTTTGCATTCTCACCCTTTTACTCACGATTTGTGCTTAAATATATAGACTGAGCACACAGGCATTTGAGCAAGATATCATTAGCTAATGACTGAAGGAGACCATGAATAAGCTTCGTTGCATGAGCTGTCTCAGGAGAACTTCGTGTCAGTCGCATCATGTAACCCAATTACAGGCCAAGCTGCTTTTGATGTTCAACTTGTTGAATGCTGAGTTTTTATTTCCTAACATACACATGTGTAGGCAAATAGGCCTTTTGTTCCCTCTTGTAATTATTGGGTTGTATTATCCAAGTCTTACATTAACATATGCTCTGACTGAGGAAGGCCAGTGATGCCATTAGGAATAAATAAACACTATTAGAAGCCGAAGGAGAAACCTAATCCTAAACTTTCCAGCACGGAGAGCCTGGAGCAAAGACGTTGGCCATCTTGCAGATCAGTCTTGTTGCAGGAACAAAAAATGTCCTCTTTTGATCACTGAGATGGTTCTTAAGCTAAAGCACCTCGGTGCAGACATGACATCACCTGCCTTTTGTGCCCATGAGTGGAAGTTGGCCCGTGCACAGAAAGCACCCGATGGGCCAAACTGAACATGTTTGAGAAAGCAATGACTGCTACACAGGACAGAGCTGCAATCACCACCCACCCCGTCAGATTTAAGGGGCAGGGTTAAAGAAAAGCCCTTTAGAGGGCTGACAGAAATACCCTTGTCGAAGGCAATGAGAATGACACTTTATTCAGTTATTTCTGTTTATTGCCTGCTTGCCTAAGAAGCAAGTAGTCAACCTGCTGCTCTCCTAAGAGCTATGAACCAGAAATCTGGAATACAGGAGAAAGCACAAGTCTCAAGGATTAGCAAAACAATGCCCCTTTAAAAAATGAGAATAAGCAAATAATGGTTGAAGAGAGGGCTGTGGATTTCACAGTTGATAGTCAGGCTCCACATTTTTATCTAAAATTTCCATTTTGCAAGCAGCATTTTTGTGACTTCACTTCCTCAAACAGCAATTTTCCAACACTAAAACCACTTACTACACTGCACCTCATTTATTAATTATAAGACTTTGCCATCAGCCATAAAAAACACACTGTTGTGCTACCTGACCCACTGGGTGATGCCAGACAAGTTGTTTACCCAACACAGGCCTGATTTTCCTGTCTGTAAAACCAAGAAAGAAAAACAGAAATAATCAAACCAACAGCTTCTGCAACATATTTAAGATACAGCATTTTTCTTTCTGTCTGTAATTAAATAATGTGATCTGTGTGAACAAGCCATTTCTTCTAATTTACATTTACCTTTCACTTGGCATGAAGAGAGACCATAAATGCCCCAGAAAGCTGTGGAGACAGCTCACCTGGAGAGGAATACTGACTGTATACCCCACAGCATATTGGGCTGTTACCTGCCTTATCACAGTTCCAATGGGAACAATTCTATTTTTGCCATGTGATTCTGGAAAAATCCTGCCTGTGTATACAAGTGTTAAAAATGATTCCTAGGCAAGAATGCTGCCACCTGGCACAAGCAGTCTTCTTTTGTCCTTTAGATAAGAGGCACACAGTGCCAGGAGTTCCACAGAACTCGGCAATACCTCCCTTTGCTTTTCCTCCTGCACCATTGCCCAGACACTGCCATGATCTCCAGCATGATTTCCTCATGTTCCCGTCTCCTACTTCCCATCAGATCCACCTTGTTTTCAGATTAACTGATATCCCCATAAACTAACTCCCTGCTTACCATGGAAAGGGGGGCTTTAAATAATTCCACAAAGCAGCTGCAGGGAATCTGGACAGAGCCAGCCACAATCCTCCAAAAATCCCCTACTGATAATTTTGCCACTGCTACTCATTATGCCTTTTATATGCAGTACCTTTTTAACCCAGTGACTAACCTGCCAACCTGACAGAGTGCACATCAGCATTAGTGATGTAAAACACTGCAGGTAGAAGAGGCCTGAATTGCCAGCTAAGCCGGCCTCACATTCCCTTCCCCTGATGTGAACCACTGCGAGAGCTGCAGTTCCAGAGAGGCCGGACTGACCTCCCAGTGCAATTTCTAATTTGGGCCACCAAGAATTGTTCGGTCAACTCGAACGTGAGAAGTCAGCACTCAAAAATAAATTCACCGCTAAAGGGATGCGAATTGAGTGACTTAAAGCTTATTTGGGGAAGCAGAGAGAAGAGAAGTGCAACAGTCAGGAAGGGGGGGATGGAAACTTCTGTGTAGTTGGTTGTTCCCCAAACACCAGTGAAGCATCGGCAGGAGGGTAAGATGGCTCCTTCTTCCTCCATGCAGTCCTTGTTGCAAGCAATACAAATATCATAGATCACTTTTATGGCTGTGTGCCTGGCTGCTACAGCTTTTATCTCAAACCCAAGGCACCAGCGAGCTATCGATCACGGCAATATCCGGCCAGCAAAGCTCAGCACGCTCAATGCCTTTGCTCTATTTTTAGTGGCATCATTTCCCAGCGGGTTTACTGCACGGGCAAACAACACGTAGAGGGGGCAGCAATAAATACCTATGCAGGCCTTGGTTTTGTTTTCTTCTTTTAAATGTAATCCATTTTTTTTTCAACATTTTAGGGAACACCAAGTTAACGTTACAAGACAATCTTGCAGGAAATATGACCAGCTGTGATGCCCCAAGTTAACACAGAAAATAACAGTAGATAAGCACAGGAAATCAGTAATTCTACCAAAGGAAAAAAGGAAGAGTGACATGGCTAGAAGACATGCTTTCAGCAAAAGTATGTATATACGTGCTTCACAGTACTGATTGTACCTTACTTCTTGAATGTCTTGTCTTATAGTTATCTAATCAGACAGATGCTTTCTGGGGCATCTGTGGCCTCTCTTCGTGCCAAGTTAATGGTAAATGTAAATTAGAAGAAACGGCTCGTTCACACAGATCCCATTATTTAGTTACAGACAGAGAGAAAATCATTAGTCTACCAAAAAGTTTCATTAACAAATGTTCTTTTTGGTCATTTGCAAAGTTGTGCTTTCTCACTGGAGCAGTAAGAGATTTTTCTCCTCTTTCTCAGGAAGGTCTCTCTAATTCAGCCTTACACTGCAATGATTTCTTACAAGTAACAGAGACAAACATGCAGAGGAAGAACACCCATCCTTCATGTGGGTAAAAAAGTATCAGACTGAATGAGAAAATAACAGAGTCATCTGAATTCACAAATGCATCTAAACTACAGAGTTAAACGAAAAATCAAGGTCTGGTTTCGTTGGTTTAAAGTGGCTCTGTCATGGGTTAAATTTTCAAAGGAGCCACTTCAACTTTTACCTGATTATGTATCTGGCACAGATTACTGCAGTCAGCATGGCTGCACTGATGTTAAGCCTGGAGTAAGTGAGAAGACCAAGATCAAGCACTTGGGAACACCAGGACTTCACTATGACACTGCCTCAGCTGCATTACTTAGCTAGAAAAGCTCAGTTAGCTCTAGATCTGCGCTCCATTCATTGTCCACATACCGTGCAATTCCTCATTTTGTTGCCAAAAACCTCCACAGAAAGAAAGGGAACAAATATTCACAGGATAATGGTAGAAATAGTGTAAGACCACCTTAAAAGTGGTAGAAAAATGCAAGTTTCACTGTCTGATTTCAGTGACAGCAAAGCAGCAATGAAGTCAGTGCAAGTTTGATCCTTGAAAAGGTCAGTGAAGTCTGACACATGCAATCAGGTTTTGCAATTCTCAAATCACTTCTAAAAGCCACAAGTTCTCATTTGAGCTAGACTGAGAACGAAGGAAATCAGGAAGCTCTTCCCATCCAATCTCTTTCTTCCTGCATCTCTGGTTTTGTCCTTGTTCAGGTATTAACAAAAGTTTAACGTTTACAAAAAACATTGCTGGATTTTGAATTCATTGTCAGTAGGTAATTTGTCTTCCTTGGCATTGCCTAGCTAAGAAAACATTATTTAGGAAGAGACATAGTTTCCTCAGGCTTGATTCGATGATTCTGTTGCTAAATACTACCTGTCCTCATGAAATATACTGGTACTTAATCTAAATTTCAGGAATTGTCCATGGATTCCAGCAGATGTACTTAACTCAGGGCTCTGACAAATGGCTGGGTGAGAGGAGCTACACACAATTTCTATCTCTGTAAACTGGAGGGTTTTTTCTTTGAACAACATTAGACAGGAACTCTCAAAAATCAGCAGCTTTCCATATTCGTCTCTGGGGGCATTTCTGTCTCTCACTGAACAAACCCAAAGCACACACACATTGCTGCTTATAGCAAGTAGAAACAAATGTTTTGGAAAAAGTGTATCCCACAAGAGCTGTTCAAAAGCAGGTGTAACTTTGTGTATCTGTGATAACCCTTCCAAGTCGGCAGAAGGGGCACTTTTCGTTACCACAGATTTCACATGAGATAGGGTGTAAATCTGCTTTGTTTCAGGCACCCACTCAAGCAGAGAACTGATCCAGAGAACTTGCAGTCGCTTCACACAATTATCAAAAGCAGCTTAAATGGCACGGTTCTGTTAAATGGGTTAGTCTCAAGTGGTATTTCTGTAACAAAAGCCCTTGAGTAAACAGCACACTTTCCTTCTCAAGTATGTTTTATGGTTATAAAAACCCACATTATCTATTATTTTTATTGCCATAAGAGCCAGTGTTAACAGGTGCCCCATTAGAGCTGGAAGATGGTGCCTCCAAAGAGGACCTAAAGCCCTTTTCCCTATGATAATAGGAATATTGAGACTATCAAAGTACATTTTCCTAAGACCTCTTCGCATTATTGCCAGAATTTATAGACCAAACGAGCTAGCACTTAAAGAGCTGAAAAGTGGGTTAATTTGTGGCAGAGGAGTCGATCCCTTTCTTTCCAATGCCAGCTGCTCTCACACCGAGCTTTCAGTCACGGCCCGCGCTCACAAACCGGGCAATTACTATTTTAAGAAACAAAGTTCTTAAAATAATTAACACTTCTTGAGCGCCTCGCAAGGCTGCAAGAGAAGAAGTTGCGGCCGGTCTGCCGCATCCCGCAGCCCCCTCCCCGCCGCCGTCGGGCTCCGCACGGTCACTGGAGCCGCAGCGGGGGCTCCGCAGCCCCCCGGCCCTGCCGCGGCCCCTCCCCGGCGGGCTCCGGGCCAGCCCCGCGGAGCGAACGGGCCGTGGCGGAGCCGCTTCCCGAGGGGAATTGCGGCAGGGCAGGGGAGCCGGGCAGCCCGGCGTGCCCGGGGACAGGCGGTGCTGCCCTCGGAGCAGCGCACCGAGAGCCCGGGGAATCGCCCTCCCGCCGGACAACTCCTACTCCGCTCAAGTTTCCAGCACTTTCTGCCCGCAGCCGCCGCGCTGTTGGGTCAAAGGGCTGTAATCCCCGAAGGAACGGGCTGTATTCCCCAAAACCCGGAGAACTTGACCCGAAAGGGTCATTCCTCAGGGCCCCGGCAAAATCCCGGCTGCTCTCCCCTCCGCGTCTCTCTTTCCATGGACATATTTGGAGTGAGATGCGGCTTTTCCCTGAGCGTGCTTCGGAACGAAACCGGAGCGGGCAGCTGCCCGGAGAGTTTGGGACCAGGGAAAAGAAAATGGGGGGGAGGGGAATAAAAAAAGGAAAAAAAAGAAAACTGGAAGAAAACCGAAACTTGTCCAGAGTCCGTGCTGGGTTTCTTGTCTTTTTCTTTCCTTTTTTTTTTTTTCCTAAAGTCATTCACCATTTGGGCTGTTTCACAGCTGAAAAATAAATCAGGTTCTCCTCTCCGCTGGCAGGCCGGGCGGACTTCACCAACTTTAAATAAACATCACAGGGCCGAGGTATCAAATGATTTAATGCACAAAAAAGGGACTGCAGTGCGTCAGAGACAAAAGGCAGCTCCCGCCCTCCCCGCATC
>VXAY01000978.1:632785-644042 GCA_013399855.1 Oxyruncus cristatus
GGGGAGGGACGAGGGGCGGGACGCGGAGGAGGAGAAGAAGGAGGGCGGGGGACGGCAGAGGAGCCGCCGGCTGGAAACTTCTGGTTGTGTCCAGCACTGCCCGGCGGACCCCCGGGGTACCGGGAACGGCGCCCTGGGAACGCCCCGGGAGCTGCAGCCGCGTCCCGGCCCCGCAGGCGTCCCCCGGGACGGCGCTCCCGGTTCTCCGGGCAGGGGAGGGAGTTCCCCGAGCACGGGCACCGCGGGGTGAATGTCCCAGGCGGAGCTGCCGTCCTGCCCCGGCCGGGCCGGGCCGCCCCCGAGCCCCGCACGGCACAGCCCATCCTTGAGGACTGTGGTCCGGAGCCCCGAGCCGGGAGCTCCGAGCCCCATGCAGCGGGAGAAGGCACAAAGCTCCTCCCGAAGACTCGCTGCCCCGTGACTCGTAATTCCAGGTTATAGTTGACAAATAATAAAAATAATGTTGCTTCCCAAACGAGGGTGTGGGCAGGCGCTGTTCTTCAGATTCGGCTGGTTTGAAATTTCTCGGCTATTTGCAAATCCCCGTCTCAGTCCTCAGTTTCGCTTAGAAATACCCCCGAAGGCAAAGAATGCGTCTGTGAGGTTTAAAACCTTCCCTTTCTCATGGGTGCCTTATCAGCATGTCATGCACTCAGTGGGTTTAGCTTGAGGTAACTGTGCTCCACAATTACACCACTTGTAGTCATCTGACGATCACAGGAGCAGCCACAGATGCCTGTTGATAGTTACTTTAAGTAGCAGAGTGAATGCACAGTACCCCTCAACTGCAGAAGTACCTTCTGAAAAGCTATTTGCTTCAAGGAATTCAAAGCATGAATTCCTCGGAGATAGATGCTCATTACAGAAGTATCTCTTACTTCAAAAAACCCTGTCTCTTCACACCCCTGAGGACAGCCAGGACCTCCTCCTGCTCGAGGCAGGATCAAAGATCTCTAGATACTGCTTGGCACTGATAGTCCTCCATCTTTTGACAAAAGAATTTACTTATCCCACTGCCAAACCAAGTCAAGTAATTGCTCAAACTTGCTCCTTCATTCCTGCAGCTCCCTTGCCATCAGAACCACACTGTGGTCCATCACAGACCTGTTTTCTGTCCTTGCTCTTGTGTGCCTTTGACTCATAAGCTTTGCAAATGGATCATTTCTTCCCAGAGCCTTTACTTTCTGATGTCTGCGTTACCACCCCCATTTCTGACTTACCTGTTTTCTGAGCAACAAGTCCCATACCTGGAGCATTTCACATCAGGCTCCTGGACTGTGCTGCCTCTCCCTGGGCACGTTTCCTACCTCTGCTACCTCCTCTGTGGCATAAGGACCTCTGCTCAGCCTCCCCAGTGTCAGCAGTAGCTTCAAAAGGCACCACATCAGCGATTTATTCTGCTTCCAATCTGCAGAGGAATTTCACTCTCATTTCATAACAAAAACACACGCTTGGACCACATGCTCCGTGTAGCATATGCCGGAGCCTCTGCCAGATCAACAAAAGCAGCTGACTCAGACACGGGGGACACAGATGTTAAAAAGGTCCCGCGGGAAAATTACTCTTGTAAGCTGAGGAAGTGATACAGATGGGGTTTGCAGCTGAAAGGGGGTAAACAGAGGCATGAAGAATGGGGGACCTTGGTTTTGCTGCAGCTGACAGCCAGCCATACACCCGGCAGAGGTGACGAGTAAGGTCAGCAAGGAGCTGAAAAATTAATAAAAGGAAAATTCCAAGGGATATCTAACAGGCTTAACTTTGACATTTTTGAGGGGGCATGCCCTGCTAAGAAATAGAGGGGACTGTGTTTCACAAAAATTATAATGGGCTAATGGTTTAGGATTCACTCGAGCTGCTGCAGGGCTGACAAGCATCCAGCTGGAGAGAGAACAGTCTGGGCTGACAAGGAAAAGCATTTTAGTGATTGAATTTAGTTGGCAAGACATCATGTTTTTTCTGCTAATTGGATTGTCTTTCCTGACAGGTCGGTTTTAGCCTGTTTTCCTGTGCAGGTGAAAGGACTCCCAGCTAGGCAGGTTATTCGGGGTAGCTGTACAGGGATTCACTGTTTGTTCTCCTGTACTGTGGTGTCTCTGGGCTGTAGCTGGGACCCTGAGGCCGTATGGCTTCTAGTCTCTGTTGTCATTAGCCATACTTCAGATCACAATGATTTATAGGAATGTTCATGTGAAGAATACTGCCAAGCAAAAATCTTGGCTTCAGCCAAATTTGTTGTAAGGTAAGTGAGTCTCAGTGGTGTCTGGCTAACCTCAGATGGGATTCCAGACTCAAGGTCTGTATGTTCTATTTCAGAGGGGAAAACAATCAAGAAGCATTTGCTTCTTTTTTTCTTCTTCACGTCGGTGCAAACACAGCACACGTGACTTGTCCAGGCACTTCACACACCCAGGATACCCGGCTAATCATCTGCTCCGGCTGTTCCACTACAACCAGGAACCATGTAACTGTAGTTACCCACAGTTAATAAGCTCTACAGGGTCTTCTGTGTTTTTTTTGGTCTTGAAGAACGGGCTGGTTCTAGGTAAACCACCTAGAAAATTATTAGGTTTGTATGCACAACAAGATTTCCAAGGAATAACCCAGGACACCAAATCAAAACAAAGCTATTCTTTGCTCAAGCCATCAGCTGCATCATTTCTCAGTTTTGACCTCAGAACTGTGTAGAGCATTGGCCTCAGTTTCGGAGTGATATGATGGCCTGTGCTTACTTGAGTGTGTAGGTGGAGATACTTTCCCAAAACCTCAGGACAGTGAGAGACATACTAGAGAGTGTGGACCACCCTGGGGAGCCTCTGCCTGCTGCCACCCCTCGGTGAATGGGTCAGTCAATGTCTGCAGAGGTGATTGCTTCATCTGCGGTTCATACACGGTCTCTGGACGCAGATCTGTCCGTCTGAGGTGGCCCTGCATGTTTGTGTGGGCTGTCCTGCTGCAGGGAGCTCCCTCCCAGCTGCCTGTCGGCTCCAGCTCAGGTTGTACAGCACAGCACTGCTGTAATGTAATTGTTATTTGCTGTATTAATCAGGCAGGTATCTCTCGGTGTGTCTTTAGACAACACGTCTTGTGATAAGATCTAAACTGGCTCTTTACCTCCCGAGTACCTGGGGCAGTTCAGCAGGTCACCTGCACAGAAAAGGCCCTGTTAGCCAGGACTGGGGGTTCAGACGTTTGTTCTGGAGCAGGGATTGCAGCAACTGTTATTGATGAACCTTGGGGGTAAGTGATGTGTCTGGCACGTGTCAAGCACTGTATTTCTAAGCAGGCTCCAGTCCAAATTCTCTGCTGGATGTATTTAAGATTGAGTCATATGAACACTTTGGTAATAAATGCAGCAGCCACGCAGTTTCTCAGTCTTCAGATTCCAGAGACATGGTGAATTTGACCAGCAGGATTTCCATCTCCTGGTGTTTCATCCAAAGCCACAGTACCCCTTCTGAATAACCCAGAACTTCACTGGCTGCATTTTGAATATCCTGCTCCAGGTGTACAACCATTTCAGCTAAAAGCAAAAAGGTCTCACCTATGGATTCTCTGGAACCATAAGTGGAGTGGTGGAGATATTTGGCTTCGCTGCTTGTCCAGAGCTGTGGACTCGTTTGTATCAACAGTACAAAAAAAAGGGCCACTGATTCAATTGGATCCTGTCTGTCAGAAAATTAAAGATGCAAACCCCAATCTTGTACTGCTCTGCTGCCTCTGGTACAGACAACTTTTAACTTGATTTTCAGTGTTTGCTACATAATTCAGTTTAACTGCTGATGAAGGAGGGAGTAGAAGTGTCTGGATGAAGCCACCCACAAATGGATCACACAGTGACTGCTCTGAGGTGCAGACATTGTAGAGCTCATAGAGCTCGATCGTGCCATCTGTTATGGAAGTCACAGTATTAGATAGATTATTTGGTAGATAAATATATTTCCTATGAACATTAACAGAAAATTCAGAATATTAATGAGAAAACAGAGTGCTAAATGTACTGTCTAAATGGAGAAAAGCTTTTGAAACATACCTGTCACAATCACACTGCAAATATTCTAGTATGTCACAAAGCACATACTCAGATTTCCAAACTTCAGATTCTTTGAACCTGAAAAAGATTCCAGAAACTAATTACAGTGCCCTTTTTCTTTTTTTTTTCCTTTTCCTTTTTATTTCCACCTGGAATGCAATTTACCACAAACCAGGGAGGAAATCTGGCTGTGAACACAGCAAACCCAGCTTTAATTTCTGTGATCTATGTGCAGCAAAAGTGAAATCCAATCCTGAACATAGGCAGTAGAAGACAACTTGAATATTCAGAGCTCCTCACTCTCCTAATATGTTATGAATGGCACAGATATGGTAAATAAATGTCTCCAAAATAAGCATTTTTGGTTGACCATTCCCTGTTCTTCCTGAGTCAGTCAGTCAGGCAGAAGCCTGAGCAGTCAGATCTGTGGTGTAAGAGGTGCCCGGGCCTACCCGGGGAGCAGGATAACTTTATTTCCTCTAGAAATGGGGAGGGTGAATTAGTCACTCCCAGCTGGCTGTTTTAAGCCTCTCATTAGCACTGAGAGGCTTCCACCTAGTGGATAACCTGCCCCGCTGTGCTCGAGCCTGCCATGACCCAGATGTGCTTTGGAACATCTGGGTTACTTCTGCCGAGCTTTAACAGCAAATCTCGGTCCAAACCAGAATTGTTTCCAGAGCTGAGCCCGCCCAATAGCAGGCACAGCACAGAGTCTGGAAAAAACAACTGAAAAGGGAACTTGAAAACCCTCTTTCACGAGCAAATTGATCCTTTTATAAGCAGAATAAGGCACATGTGTTGGCAGAAGCATTTCTGCAGTTTCTGTGGGTACTGCAGCTGATTTGATTATATTGGTGCTCTGTCTCTAATCATCCCTTCAAAATATTTTTATTGCCTTGAATCGAAGAAGCAGACGCAGAGCTGATAGCATCTCTGGCTCTCTCCCTGGCACAAGGGAGTCTCAGAGGAGGCAACAGACTGAAAGGCAAGAGGAACAAATGCGTGTCCTTTAGTCTCTGCTCCTTCTGGCTCTCCCTGGAGCAGCGTCTGCCTGGGAATTCAGCTTTGGAAGTGCTAGCATTACCTAGCCATACAAAGAGCTCTTTGGGTCTGTGCCAGGAATGCAACCCCTCCACTGAGGAGTGCAGTTGGCTGCTCGAGGCTGGCTCACTGATAAGAGCAGTTGAGAAGTGTTGGAAGAAGCATTAGTGCCTCCCCCCACTTTCTCCTGAGAGTTCTTCCCGCTGAGCTCTCACTCCAAGCCCCCTCCAAAGCTACCCCAGGGCTGCCCTGACATCATTACCCACCCTGGAAATCCATCATTCAGGGGCTGGACAGCTGGGCAGGATGGGCAGATGTGAGCTGGAGAGTGTCTGGACAGTGTTACGTGTCACATCAGCTCTCTGATCCACAGAGACGTTCACACACCCACTCAGCGCTGCAAACCAGCGAGAAAGACTAAAAACTAAACCTGAAAACTAAGCCTTGTGAGTGACACAGAACATACATGTCATTTTAACAGGGGAACATCACCCTGCCTCTGCTGAGCTGTGAGCCAGCCAAGAAGTTGGGACAAATGTTCAGGGACCTTCAGGAGATGTAGTTATACACAAACCCATGTTTATAGGTATACTCCTGCAAAAGTGAGTTTTGCCATGGTGAATTTTAACACACTGTCTTCAGCAGTGAAGAAATCCAAGCGGAAAATCTTCATCTGCCTACCCCTGAAAAAAACAAAACCACAACAAAATGCTCCTGAGCGGAGGAGTGAATCCTACTCACTGTAATAATTTTCCTCTGATTTCCTTGCTAGTGGAGTTGGGTGAACATCCCGTCTCTAGCAGCGGCTCTGGGTGGCGTTCAGGGGTGGATGGGATGGCTCAGAGATTCCTGCCCGTCCCCCCCAGCTCCATGTCCTGCAGCACTCAGAGGGAAGCACCTCTGCACTCTCCAGCCCACAGCCTGCAGACCAGAGCTGTCGCTGACTTCGTGCTTAAACCAGAACTGACAGCTCCAACCTGCAGCTCTTGACCACATTTTTCCTTTTGCCATCCCTGCTCCGGGGTCAGTAACGCTCGATGGGGCAGAGAGGTGGGAAACCAGGGACTCCACTTCTGCTCAAGTGGCTGAGTCAGAACTGCACCCCCAGAGTTTAAGAGGAAGACTGAAAATTCATAAAACCTGCATAAACCCTGCAGTTCAGGGCAGCTGTAGGGCAAATGTAATCAATTTGCTGAAACAGAAGATTAGATGATGCTTATCTGAGTTTACAGAACTGCTGTTATTAAATGGTAACCATTCCTCCCCCTCCCCATTTTGATTTTGTTTCCAATCTTTGGCTCATTTTAACCAGAACAAAGCTGTTTTGCTTTCCCAGTGTTTATATTTCTAAATAGTTCAGGGCACTGGAAAGCCAGGTTTTTGTTTTTAAGTGCATATTGCAAATCTTCTCATAACTTTCTCAAGTCTATTTTATTTTATTTTATTTTATTTTATTTTATTTTATTTTATTTTATTTTATTTTATTTTATTTATTTTATTTTGGTTTGGTTTTGGCTGAACATCATCTATTCTGTGGTTTAAATATCACTTCTATTATATAAAAAAATTTTGCACAGACAGTGCAAAACACAAAAGCAGTGGATCTGATTTCCGGAGGGTTATACTGGCATGGAAAGATCCTTTGCTAGGCTTTGGGACAGCACAGCCCTCCTTGTGTTCCCTGGTGCTGGGAGTGTGGCCTGGCAGTTAACTGGAGCAATCACTTCCAGTCTTCAGCAAATCCGGAGCTGCCAAAAGAGTCTGCCTTGGCAAGGTGAGTGAGCCAGAGAAATGCTGCCCTGGTTTCTTATTCCATCACATAGAACTTTTTGAGGTTTCTTAATTGTCAGTGATCTTCACTGAGAAGGAAATCTTTACTTTGTTTTTTGGCTTTGTGTAGAAATATTAAAATACCATCCTGGAATAATCTCATGCTTAGGGCAGTCCAGGACTGTGGCTCAAATCTCATGGCTGCTCTTACCCAAACCAGAGCCTGACCTTTATTTCTTACAGCCCAGCTGAGCTCCATACCACAAGATCACTGCATGTGGGGTTTTTTTTGTCTTTTGTCTGAAAATGTTACTCTCAGAGCTTGTGGTCCTGAGGACAGTTTGGTTGCCAGGAGTCAGCGCATTCCGATGAGAAGGTCTGTTGTGGTGGGGTTCTTCTTTAACTCCTGGACCCTTTTGAATAAGTTCTTTTTCTTTTTTAGCCTACTCCCAGTGAGAAGGTGTTTATGCAGTCCTGCTGCCTGTCTATCATAGCTTGGAATCCCCGGCCACTTTCTCATTGATTTGAGCAGGAAGAACATTTCAAAGCAATTGCATCCCAACACACTCCATGGAAAGCAACAGCTGGGCAGAGGAAAGAACTCCTGCAACAGAAAGATGAGGCGAAGCAGCTGCTCAGTGAAGATGTTACAGCAACTTGGGAGAGCAAAGCTGACTAGAAACAACCAGAAAATCCTCCTCATGATGATCTCAATCACAGCCATACTTTTAATGTCAACGCTAAGGTTGTCTCCCGTCAGGTCAGGGTGCTCCTTGTGTATGTGTTTAATGGATTTCCTTTCAAGACATCAAAAATGGAAATACATGCAAAGAGCTGGCCCCGTATCTGTGTTTGCTGAAATCCATCCCGCATTAGGTACAAATTTTTGCTCTGAGAATTATGTATGAAGCCTTTACCCTCCACTGCTTTAATCCACGGGAGCAGAACCAAGTTCCGAGGTTGCAGTTCTCTGTGTTTCACTGTGTGTTTTAGCTCCACATCTTCACTGGGAACAAATGCCAAGTCTGAACATCCAGGAAGGACTTGCAAGGGAGGGAAAGGAGCACATGAAGTTTGCAGGGTTGTCAAGCAGGCAGCAAGAGAGCAGGGCAAGAAACAGTTTAAAAGATAGACTCGCATGACTGAGCCCCTGTACTGAACACAGTGCAAGGCTGCTGGGATCTGGCAGTGTCTAGACAGGTATATCCTACATAGTTTCCTTTCTTCTCTGACATGAATGCAGCCAGAGGATTTCCCAGAAGAAAATACATCAAGAGAATTTCAGGCTGCAGGTTTACTCATTCACTAGTCAAGGAATATGCAGGTGAATTTTGCACAGAATCCCTGTCCTCTTTTTAAAATACACAGTTGTCTGTGCACGTGGTTCCTCCTTTTGTCTGTTCCTGGGTTAAGGTCTCAGAAACAAAATCTATGTAAGAGTTTTTGGTGCAAGGTTGTGCATTCGTAGCATGGTGACAGGAAATTATGCTGTGACTGTACAACCAAGGAGAATGTAAAGAAGACACAGGAACCCAGTACAGTATTTTTGTTCAGCATCATTTATCATAATTAAACAAAGATGTTGAGTGATTATGAAATACTCACAATGGGCAGAAATCAATATTTAAAAAATTAGGTCTTAGGTCAGTAGTTTGGAATAACACCTCTCTTGGTTCTGAACAGGCAAATAAAGGCATATCTTACACAGTACTGCTTCGTGGCTTTGGTGCAGTAAACTCTTGAACTGCAAGCATCCAAACTGGGGTAACTGCGACAAGCAGATTTGAGAAAATCATCATGTAGTGCAGATTTTCAACAGATTGAAGGTACAGCAACTATGTGGGGTTTCGGTTTGGTCAGAATAACAAAGTAACTGTTGTCAGTACATCGGTCAAGAGCTTGTTGGAACTCAAGTCCTGCAACTTCAGTGAAGTCCTGAGTAAAGGAGAGTACTGGAATTGTGTCCTTGGGTTAGGATGACCAGAGCTGAAGAGCAATAGGAGGGATGTGGGGACCTGGTCCATCCCCCACTCGCTGCTCACCAAGCAGATGTCTCCTCTTGTGTCCAGGGAGTCACATCATCTCAGATTGTTGGTGTTTGGTTTAACAACGGAGATAAAGATGCCGTGAAGTTTCCGGCTTTTGGAAGCCACTGCAGCTAAGACAGAGATACAGCCTTCAAAGTTTATTTTCGTTTACCTCAGGAAAGCAACACTGCATCAGTTCATTTGTGTATTTAGCTCACTGACTTTACCAGATCCCCTTTTGCTCCTGTTAGTCCTGTGGGATCACATCCAGAGCATTTCCAGAGTTTAGATTATGATCAAATAGGAACAGTGTGACATAACAGAAAGTTCTCTTGTGTTTAAGAATACATGAGTGTTTTCCTCTTGCAAACTAGAAAGCTGACAGATGACAAATTCTGGATGGCATTTGAACTAGACTTTCATTAGTCTGGCAGCATCTTCACGTTTATTTTCGGTGGAATGACCTTTTGATGTGTAAAGGCCCTGATTAAGTTATTCTTCCATGTGAGAAACACTTCCAGCTCAGAGGAATTATGTGGGAACAGTTGAAGACATCTTCTGCCTTCTCACAGTCTCTTGCTCAAACTTTAAGATAAATAGAGGGAGGGTGTTTACCTGACATGTAAAGCTGCTTTACAAAACCACGTCTCTGAAAGAGAAGATGACTTTTATACTTTGCTGCTGTAAAACCAAGTTCCTCTTCTCAGAGTAGTATATCACAGAATCACAGAATCATAGAATCATAGAATCAAAGAATCATAGAAGGTTTGGGTTGGAGTGGGAGCTTGAAGACCATCTAGTTCCAACCCTCAATACGGAATTAAATGATCTGTATGTATATATATATATAAAAATATATATATATGCAAATGATGCCCTCTGGTTTCAATCCCTTTTTTAGCCCACAGACTTTACCAGGAGGTGTTCCTAATCCCCATATACTGCACCAAGGCTCCAGTCTGCCAGTTATGGATTACACAGATCCACCAGTGATTGTGAGACCTACAGAGCAGTGCAAATTCCTGCAGTGCCGTGGGTTGATTTGCAGCTCCCCAAATCCACATGGACGGTGTGCATGTGGAACTTTTGCTGTTCAAAGCCTGTGATCAGAGTATCCCAGTAATTCCTTATGTATTCAACTTTTTGTGGTTTTGTTGCACATTAAAAAGTTACTCAAACCACCTCTATCTGCATCCATGTGCTGGAATAAATTCTTCCAGAAATCTGTGCCTGGCAACAGTCTTGCCTGTTTAAATTAGAGAGGAAAACATTACTGTGTGAGCAGCAGGCATGAAAATATCTAGTTTGATAAGTATATAAGCAGTTTTCTGTATGATGTTACTATTTTGGAAGAGGGGGAGTATTTAAGAGTGCTTGAATATTCAATATGTATACAAACTGAATTTCTTCCAGAATAAGAGTGCTGTGATTAATCTGCAGCAACTGCATGTGAGGATGCTCCTACTCTGCCTGTGCTATTCCGAGCCATTTCCTCACTGACAATTCCTAACTTAGCTTCTCACCAGCCAAAGAAAAAGAAAAGCTGCCATAAAAATTCTTCCATTCAGCCTTTTTTTTTTTTTTTTTTGATAGCAAGAAGAGTTTAATGATGTCAGCTTAATATAACAAGGAGAGCGCTCCAGAGGAGTTTCCGGAAACCATCGCTTGATGCTTCTGCTGAAAGTGCTGGTGAAGGATGACAACGCGCAAGGCTTCTCCCTTCGAATTTACCCTGAGGCATCGCCACCTCTCTGCTGTCATTTGTCCCAAGTCTCTGTGGCTGACGCCGAGCTCCGCTTTGCGATCCCACCTCTGTTCGGGTTTCTGGGTGATACCCAGTGGCGATTCCTCCTGCGGCTGTTGTGGAGGTTGGCCTCACGGTCCCGAAGAGCGCTGCTGTGACACTGTGCCCTGCAGTGCCGGTAACTCCTCGTTATGAGGCAGATGCCTCTTCCCCCATCGTCTCTGCTCCCGGGGAGCGCTGAAGCTTCGCCCATCTCCTGTTCTTTACCATGACCTGGCGCTCTGCTCGTGCCCTGCCCCGCCTGGAGCCCGCCGGGCTGTGCGCGGGACGTTCTCCTGGATGTGGATGGAGCATGAAACCATCGTACGTGCTCGTGAGTCACAGAACCATGGAATGGTTCCGCTCGGAAGGGACCTTAAAGTTCACCCAGTCCCAATCCCCTGCCGTGGGCAGGGACACCTTTCCTAGCCCAGGCTGCTGTGCTAGGCTGGGGATCAGGGCTGGGATCAGGATCAGTGCTGGGCTCGGCACCAGGACCAGGACCAGTGCTCAGGACGGCGGCCGGAGCGAAGCGAATGTTCCCGGGCTGCCCGCGGCCAATCGCGGCCGCCAGGGCGCGCCCCCGCCGCGCCGCCGCCGCGGGGT
>VXAY01000978.1:644423-673228 GCA_013399855.1 Oxyruncus cristatus
CAGGGGCGCGGCTGCGGAGAGCGGCGCTCGCCCACCATCATGGAAGACGACGGGCAGCCCAGGACCCTGTGAGTGGGGAGCGGGCGGCGGGGCGGGCGGGCTGAGGGAGGGGATGCGCCCCCGGGGGGTCCCGCTGGGCCCCGGGGGAGAGGAGGGGGCTGAGCGCGACGGAGCGCGTTGGGAGGGCCGGGAGCGGGGTCCGGGCTGGAGCGCGGGCCCCGCGGGGGGATCGCGCTGCAGCGATCCGGGGAACACACCGGGAAAACCGGAGCTGGGCCCGCGAATTCACCGGGCCCATCCGCGGAGGCCGGGGGGGCCGTCCCCGGGGGCTGGAGGTGCCCCGGGGGGTCTCAGGCCGCCCCCGGGGGTGCCGGGCCGGCCCGGTCCCGGCGCCGGGGAAGTTCTTTGTGCTCTCCCGGCGCAGGGTGGGATGGGGAGCGCCGGGAAGCCGGGAGGGATCGCTTCTCCCTCCAGCGTGTCACGGTGCCGCGCAGTAGCAGGGTATCCGGGCCCCGGGGAAAGGAGTAACTGTGCTGGCCGCTTCTCTCTGGGCTGTTTCACTCACTTTGGCGGCTGTCATCTGCTTTCTGCTTAAAAATATAAATTTGAGGGTTGGTTTTTTTTTGGAGGAGCTGGTGTTGAGTTCTTCTCAACTCTGCAGGTATGTTTTTGATGAATTTTCTTTGTGCTGCGGGCTCGTACGTGTGTCCGGGCGCTGGAGATCCCTGTGATTGCGCTGTGCATCGTTTTAACCAGTTCGTGGATTTTCGGTCCCGGTTGCCAGAGGGTGTTCCGGGCTGTGTGAGCCCCGCTGTCCCTGTAAGAAAGGCGGTCTCACGCCCGGGCTGCCCAGATGACAAACACAGCTCGGGACAGCGCAAATGAAATCTTTGTCTATTTAGTTTTTGGCACAGTAGCCTTCAGAGAAGCTATCAAAGATAGTCTGGATTGAAGGCCACTTGAAAGAAACTACTGAAACAGAGTAAAAGGTCTCGTCGTTTTCGCTCCCAAAATGATGACTTGGCATTTAAGGCTTCTCCAGGCAGTTTGTGCGTTTTCTCCTTTCTGTGTCTGCAGAAGTTCTTTTAACTTGTTCCTGGTGTAGTATAAGTATTTAGCCCTCGCTCCCTGAGATGCATAATTTACATAAGCAAATCTTAAATGCTTTTTGTGATGATTACCCGGGTGGTCCGAGTTTGCTTGGCCCTGATAGTGGACATAGGTTTGAGTGTTGCTGTAGAAGGGGAGAAGGGAAAAGGGCAAAGTCACA
This sequence comes from Oxyruncus cristatus, assembly GCA_013399855.1. NCBI lineage: Eukaryota > Metazoa > Chordata > Aves > Passeriformes > Cotingidae > Oxyruncus > Oxyruncus cristatus. The sequence goes on from VXAY01000978.1 coordinate 645,694, forward strand.
CAGTGTTTTACTCAGTTTTATTTTCAAGGTTCTTTTCTTCATGATTGGCTCTTTTTTTTTTTTTTTTTTTTTTTTTTTTTTTTTTTTTTTTAATAATTGCTGTATTTCCACTAAGTTTTAAAATGTTCTTTTACTGCTAACAAGTTTTGGTGCCACGTTGGGAGTGGTTCTGCTCACTGACACATCCATCAAGGATGGATGACTTTAGCCCACTTGTCACTAACAAGGAAAAACCACATTTGTAGTGAGATGTCTGAAATAGCAGCTCTGCAGCTGCCCAGAATGTTTTATTGCACATATGACTGTTTAATTTGTCAAACTAATAAACAGCATATACATTAATTTGCTGGTAATTCTTTAGTAACCACAGTCACATAGGGTTGCTTTCCTGTAATTATCTGAAAGCTTCTTGCATGGAAGACAAAAATTTTGCTGTGGCATTTCTTACATCTCCCTCTTGTCCCTACTTTTATCTGAAATATCTTTAAATTTAGAATTGCAACTCGTGTTTTAAAGATTATTATCCTGGGTAGTGCTTTGCATGTAGAGCAGTTGTGATTTCATAAATAATACTCACTGAAAATATTGTAAGTTGAACTTCTAAGTTTTCTTTGTTTTTTTATTTTGGGGAGGGGGGGAAGTGAAGAACAAATTCTTTCAGTAGCTATTTGACCATGTGTAAAAGCACTTGATTGATAGTTAAAGCAATACATTATGAATGTCTTTGGATTTTCATTTATTCCTTCAGGAGTGAAAAACTAACCTTGTAAGTTAGGAAGGAATTTTCTTTTTTAACTGTTGCGAGCAATGGTTTTTAATTATAGAAAGAAAAACCTACCCAACCTCCTCACATTTATGCCCATGTTGAATAGCTCAGGAAAAAGGATTGTTTCCCTTTGCAGTAGTTACAGGGCTGTTACGTTGTTTTCGATCATGAGAGATCTGTCATGAACCTCTAAGAATTCGGAATATTTTCTCAGGCTTAATATAGAAAATAGACACCGTTTGCATTTTTATTTCTCACATTTCGTAACTGGTAGGCCTTTATAGAAATGTGAAGAATAATCTTCCGTATTTTCTGCCAGAAAGCTTTCCAGAAAGGAGGGCCTTTTTTGTAGGATCTGTCACATGTAATTTTTTAGCTGGTCCTAAAATGAGATGTGGGCTTCTGATTTTTGTTTTTTTTAATAGAACACTTGAAAGCTCTGTGTCCTGAGTGCTATCAGATCTCACAGGCTCTGTCAAAGTCCTGCTTCTACTTTCAAGTGGAAACTAAACTATTGGAAACCTGATGTGCTGCTACTGTTATCAGCTCTCACTGATAACCAGAAGAAAAGTTCCAAACTTGAATGTTCCTCTTGTTAATGGTTTTAGGAAAGTTTTGTGTGGTTTGTAGGTATTCAGTGAATTCACAAGCAGTCACTGAATACCTACAAGTTGTTATCCATCTCCTCAGCCTCGGCATGGAGTATTCCAAGTGTCCTGGAATGTGCATGGGGTGCAGAAGTAGGACTTCACTGGGATTCACTTCTCTCACCCTTCTTTCAGTTCAGCTCTCCTGTAGAGGAATGTTGGCTGCCAGTGGAGGCTACAGAGTGGATTTTCCATGGCATTATTTTATTTCCAGTAGCTCACTAGCACTAGGCAGCACTAGAACTTTAATGGGCTCTTCCTCACTTACCTTACTGCTTATCATGATTTCTTCTTTTAAATATGGGAACTGCCATTTCTTGCATGTTGTCTGTGACAGTGAAATCACATTTACTATGTTTCCTCAAAAAAGTATGTAGGAGACTTTGGTGGGCCTAAAAGTGGTGGCTGTAAATGTCCTTCCTTCCCTCGCTGTCTGGGATACAGTACAAACCTGTGCACCTTCACAACGAGGGTTTTTCTGTTCCAGTAGAAAGAAAGAGTTTAATTCTAAAACTCATTACTTACTGATAATGTGTTTCTTGTATTCTTTCGATAGTTATACAAGGTCTCTGAATTGCAAGTAGTTTGTTATTCTAGTGTAATACATAGAAATTTGTATCAGGATATCTATCTATGGGTTGGGTTTTCTTTGTGTATCTGCTTCTTCATTGGTATTTAAGTGCTTCAGGCTTGCAGAAGGGAACAAACACTATTGCCTGTATGCAAAAAGCCACAACTTTTGCTGCCCTGTCACATTAACCACGACAACAGCCTATAAAAGTATAGTAAGTGTTTCTTTATTGGGTTTTATCATTTTTTTTAAGCTTGCACAATATATCCTCTAGACTGTATCCGTCCAGAAATATTGAAATAACATACAATAGCATGTTAAGAGTCTTCTGTTTTCTTCGGGTGTGATTCTGATAATTTTGGTTTCCTAAAGTAGAATTAAGTTAGGAAAGGGAAAGCTGGTGCAGCAGCAGGCTGGCTGTTGGGGGCAGGTGATAGCATCAGCTCAGCCAGGTGTTGTGTTTCCAGAAAGGTAAGGTGTCTGTTCCTAATCTGTTGAATATACATTTTTCTTCAGTTCTGTAATATTCAAACATTTACACCGAAGGTGTTTGCTTGAATCTTGTTTTTTTTAAAGTCATCTCTGACTCTACTGAAGGAGATGATGTTACTGCATCCTACTTAAAGACATGAAAGTAACCATCAAGTCTTACTTTTTAGTGTACTGTTTCAAATTTGTAGAGGTTTGTATTCCCATGTTTTACGTGCGTTTTGAGAGATTTGGGTCTCTCTGGATGTTGTCCTTGTGACATGAACCTTTATTGGGCACTATTCTCAGCCTGTGTATTACTCAAGTTTTAGAGTGTTAGCAACTTGTGACAGGTAGGGTTGCCTCTGAGTGTGGTGATATTGAACACCAAGGCAGTATTTATCACTGCATTTAGAGAATTAATGGACTGGTAGGATTTTACATCCCATCTGAATGCAGGTGGTCCAGATTTACACTACTGATTTTTATGAAGAGGCAGCCTGTTTCATAGCTAAGGTTTATGATGCAACAGTCACACTCACAGCTATCTTACTGAACATGTAGTGGTATTGGAAAACCAGCTGGTGATCTCTTCTAGCAGTTAGTGTAATTTATCTGCCCTTAATTGAATAGATTTCTGAGGAATGGCTTTTCCTGGCCTTTTTATTTTGGATTTTTTTTTTTGTCAGACCAGGAAGAATTCTTCAGATTGCTTTTCACACTTCTTGTGTCTCCAAGTTACATATTAATATTAGGCAGAAGAGGATGATATTTGGGTTTTTGGTAGTATTAATTTTACTTACTGTATCTGATTTTGCAGTGGAAATAATGTTAGTAGGACTTCACTGTATTTAATTCCATGTCAGTGCCAGTGTCCAGGAGCTTGTTCCAGTGTGCTGTGAAAGCATGGTATTAATTAATACTGTTCTACAGTGTACAAAGGGAACAAGTAATAAGTTCACAGCACTGCTGACCCTTTATCTGGGAATTCCCAGTGGTAATTATATTTTCCATGTGATTTTAGTAGTATCTGCAAAGGTTAATATCTCCACTTAAAGTTACTAATGATTTACAATTCAGTCTTGGTGAATGATTAACAAAAATTTAGTTAATATTTCAGAAAGAAGGTAAGGATAGATGTTTAACTGCTAAGTATTCAGAATAGAGAACTGAAAAGTCAGTGGGATGGACAATTTGTCCTGTATGGGGTCTTACAGAATTTTGCCATTTTTACCTTCTGTACTGAAATGCTTTATAATGATACAGGCTTCTGTTAATGACTTCTGTTAACTCATATGTATTTAGTAAGACAGTATTGAGTGTGTGAAAGGTTTTAATGGCTGTTTCTATATTCAGGTGATGTGATGTGTACAACAAACTCGCTCTGGATCTTGTGTAGCATTGAAGTCCTGACTGAGAAACTGCAGATCTGTTTCAGTTGTTTAAAGGAGAGTGACATAAACACACATCTGTTGAAAACGTTGTGTGGTGTTCAGATGAAAACAAACAGTGTCCTTTGTAATTCTGCCGAAGGCAGATGAAAGTCCAGTTGTCACACGTAGGAATTGCTTTTGAAAAATGTTAAATGGTGCCTGTTGCAGCAATTTCAGCGCACACCTCTTTACCTGACTCAAAACAAATTGGTCTGTGCACAGACTGAGAAATGCTGGCTCACATTTATGTTCACTGAAGTGTCTTAACGGCTCAGACTGACTTGAGTTGACTGTATTATGGCATTCTATAATAGATGAGAGTAAAAGGAGTAAAGTGTGTGTTCTTTCAACAGCTAAATCACAAAAAGGTCTGCTCAACTTATTGGTTGCATTTGAGTACTAAATGCCTTGATAGGCTTATTTGTGAGGATGATGAATGCCCCTCTGCTGATGGCTTTTGACATCTGTTACCCTGACAAGCCTTTCTCTTAACTGACCGCTCTGGTTACAATTGGATTACAAATTAGTCACATTTTAAAAAATAATTTAATTTTGCATTCATGACTTTCTCAGCCATCTTTGACCTGGGAAATCTGGGAGTCTTATCTGAACTTGATCAGTATTTCAAAACTTGGAATTATTTCTCAAGATTTACAAATATAAAAAATCCGGGAGTCTGTGTGGTATTGAAATAACCCTGTCAGAATTCTGGAGAGTATTACAGAGGTGGGAGCTGTTCAGATAGATGCTGTACAGAGCATTCCTATGGCATAATGCTGCATAAATTTCCGAGTGTGTTGGTGAGTGGGCTGGTTTTCCAAATGTTCAGGAAAACAGAAAAGTTGAGTTGGTTGCTTGCAAGGCAGCACAGTTTGTCCAGTAGCTGCTCCTGAGCTCCTGGGAGTTGGGTGTGGGTTCGTCCCCGAATTCAGAAGTGTTCTGCATTAGATGTTCAGTGGGAAGTGCAACTTAAAATACCTTTGCCCATTTGGTTGCTTGTTCTGCCCAACTTTCTTGAGCAATGTTCTTCGTGCTTTTGACACTTCTTTGCCAAGGAAGTGATTTGGCACTAGATATTGCTGTCCAGTATTTGGTCTGAATCAAGCTTCACGTTCTCACTTGTGTGGCCAACTTCATAACTTAGAAACTGTATGAATGTTGCATTAAAACTGTAGGAAATAATTTGTAAATACTGTCTTTAAGATATCTGGGATGTTTAAAGGGAGATTTTTTTTCATAGTCATGAAGATGTTAAAATTGTAGTTACATTTTAAAAGGTGAAAATTTCTGGTTTAAAATCTTGATTTTTGTTTTTTGTTTTGTTTCCTTGTGTAGCTATGTAGGAAACCTCTCCAGAGATGTGACTGAAGTTCTCATACTTCAGTTATTCAGCCAGATTGGACCATGCAAAAGCTGTAAAATGATAACAGAGGTAAGGCCTTCCACATCTAGGGGGGTAGCAAATGTAATGTAACTTTATCCTAAGTTGTCCAAAATAAATGGAGTGAGTTGAGGGCTTCTTTTGACCTTTACTGGTGATGGGTTTCTTTAGGTTGGTTGTGCTTGGCTATGGGGATGATTTTGCAGGAGAGGCCTGTTGTGTGCAGTCCTGTGCCCGTAGCCCTGACATACCTTTCATCACCTGGTGATGAGATTCCACTTTATCTAAGAGGTTGTTACCACCTTTTTTCAGAACCACATTGTTCTGATGATCAGAAACCTTATTGTATCAAGTGTTACTCATGGTTATTTTGTACATTTCTCCCTTTATTTGAACATGAGCCTCAGTAATTCTTCTCCCTCTTGAATAAATGCTACTTTGCTATGGATGAAAAGTAAAAAATCCTTCAAAGTAAGTTTGGCTCTTCCTGAGCCTCTTCCGTGCCATTAAAAATAGCTCTTATCTGCACCTGTCTGTTCTTAAATTATTTTTTTCTTGAAACGAAGTGACAAATTTTCTGTAGAATTCCAGATAAGTTCTTTTGTACAAAGTGCTGGTAAGTATTAATACTTTCTTCTCTCCACTGCAAATGCTCTGGTGTTTGCAGTGGCTTGGTGACCATTTTTGTGAGCTTGTTGACACATCCTAGAAAACTTCTGGCTCCCTGATATTTTTCCTTCCTTCTGCATTTGTAACTGATAAATTTGGAGCAGGCAGGGACTAATCAGAACCTCTGCTAGGTTCAATCTTTGGTCCTTCAGCCCTGGTTTCTGTGCACTCTTCCCACTTTTTACTACTTCTTATGCTTCATACTAACCTGTAATTACAGATTTCCCGAGGACAGTCACATTAGTTATTTGCTAACATTATTAATGAAAATGTTAAAAGCCAAGCCTTGCATCCAGACTTTTTTAGGAATGCTACTAGAAACCCCTCTGTGGACTTGTTTTCCTTTCACTGTGACACACAGCTTTTTGTTTGGTTTTGGCTCCTTGTTATGCCCTTATTCACTCTCATCTTTGTCTGGACTAATAATTTCCCATGTGACACTGAGCTCTCCCACATATACTGTAAGTTTATTGGAGAAAGGTAACAGAAGGCTGACAGAACACTGTTGTTTTTCTCTGAAGAAACAGTTTTGATTGTCCTGCTCTACAGAAATAAGGTTGCTGCTGCTCCAACCTCAGGCTGATGGAGAGCTGTTAGATCAGTTTGGTTTCTTGAGAACCAGATGAGAAATTCTGGCACTCACTTCTTACCCTTATTGAGGCTTTGTGGTTTTAAGGTTTACATAAGTGGGACATCTTTATGAAGTAAGTAGATAAACAAAAACTGCTGGCAGCTGTAGTCAGTGACACAGAGGTGACTGCACTGGGCTGACCTGAGCCCCTACCACCAAGCACTCAGCAAGTGCAGGTTGGATTCTGCACTGGGACTGACCTGCAGCTGTCAAAGTGTCTGTCCATGCTGCTCATCCTTTCAGCCAGTGTGTGCTAAACGTTTCCCAGGAGCTGAGTCACGTTCAAGTGGTTCTTACCTGTCCAGTGTCATTACCATCGTCAGCCAAGTTTGTACCTGAATGTTCTAATCATTTTTTTGGTGATTTTTTTCAGTTTTTAGCCAGGTGTGTCAACTCATTCTTTTTAATTCGAGGAAATGTGACATGAACAAGTGTTTACAGATTACAAGTGTTGGTTTTGGGTGTGTACAATACTCAGGGGGTGGTGGGACAGCATTTGCAGGTAGTTTGAACACCAAAAGATCTGAGTGTCTGCAGACAACTTCTCAGTGCTAAAGACCTTCCTACAATCTAAAAGTAAAGTTGCTCTTCAGTTGAAGCATAAACAGCATTAAATTTGCTAAGGAGGCCTTAAATGGGTTTCCCAAAGTGCTGTGGGAAGAGGGGTGAATTAAGGCTCTCTGTTTTGGGACATCTGAGGTGAGTTAACTTGCAGAGCACTTTGTGACTAAAACTCTTTCTTTATGATCTCAGGTACGTTTTTTCCCCACTATTCATTGTGCATCAGGTACTGACAGTGTTTAGAAGGTTGACTTCAAACTGCTTGATCATTTTAGGTGTATAAAGGGCTTGTGATCTGTTTAGCTGTTGCATCTTAACAGCTTCCCTTGTTCTGATGTAGACAAAACTGTGTTTGAAGATGTACAGTCCACTTTTTGGGGAAGGATTAGAACTTCTTCTTCAATGTGAGTGTGTTAGTTGTCAGAAGTTACACAGTAATACTGGAAAAGGCCTACTCTTAGAGCTGTGTTCAGCCTGGCAGTGGGGGAGGTTGGTATACATGAATGCTGATGCCAAAGCACTTTCTCCAAGTGCTAGACCCTTCCCTAGCCCTGTCAGAAATAATTTGTTCTGTTTAATGTCAGTGTTGATCAACTTCTGGTCCGTGTAGCTGCAGAGCAGTTATTGGAGATGTTTTGGTTTGAGTTTTTGTATTCGTTACGTCTTTGGGTAGATCAAATCCAGTGTTAATGTTGGCATTCTAGTCACCCTTTCCACTTGATCAACTTTTCAGAAAACTCTTCTGTTCTTTGCGCTTTATACTCTGGTACATTAATGCTTTCAGTTTTCTCTGTCAGTTGGTATTTTAAAGGTGATTTGATAGGCCATCCTGCAAAAACAAGTTGTACCCGAGGTTTAACAGGGTTAACAGTCAGTTGTTTAGTATTTTTTTCCCTCAGTCAAACTATTTTGAGTGGTTTTTTTTTTAAAAGATTATTTTCCAGTTGTTGGGTATGGCATTTTTCACTTGAAACTGAGAATATGCAACTTCTAGGTTGCTGTCTGCTAGTGATTTTCTGTCAAATAAAAGGAAAGACTTCTTAAGTAGGACAAGAGAAAATTGGTGAAAATATATCTGGGGAACAAACCTTTCAAGCTTTGAGTGTATACACGAGGCAGTTGATCATTTTTGTTCTTCTCTCCACTCTCCCTCTTTCTTTCCCCCTCTTCCATCCAGTCTGCAGATCACTTTTCTGGTAGTTGAATTATTTTTAGTTCAGTAAACTTCAGTCCTTATTCAAAGTAAACTATCTTCAGAAATTGCTAGACCTTTAATAAAAAGTCCACCTTAATAATTCTTGCATTTAAGTGTAATGTCAAAGGCAATTTCATAAATCTGATGCAAATCATTCTGAAAGTTTCTAGCTATAAGTAATATATTTTCCTGGATTTTCTTCTCAGCAACCCGATAGCAGAAGGGTCAACTCTTCTGTTGGATTTTCTGTTTTGCAGCATACAAGCAATGACCCTTATTGCTTTGTGGAATTTTATGAACACAGAGATGCAGCTGCTGCATTAGCTGCTATGAATGGGAGAAAAATTTTGGGAAAGGTAAGTTGCTTACATTGTAATCTTAGATTCAAACAATATAGATTTGTGTGAAAGCATTAATAAAACTGTTGAAGATGTTTACCAAGTTTTAGTACTGTTAGAATAACATTTTTAAAATAACTGATTTTAAAAAAAGTACGTCTTGTTTAGGAAACGTATCGTTTGTGATGTTCTAGTTATGATGGTGGTTTATATTGAACGATGATTTGTAAACATTCACTGTTGTAACCCCACCCTTGAATGAACTTAACGATGTAATAATTTTGTGAATTCATACTAAATCTTATACTTGTTTTCAGGAGGTCAAAGTAAACTGGGCAACAACACCAAGTAGCCAGAAAAAAGATACATCCAGTAAGTAATGTAATGCCACAGTATCACTTCTACACAAATACTTCTCAGCGTGGTAATAATTTGTCATAAATGCATTTAAACATAACTTCTCTCCTTCCCATCTTCTGTTTAATAGAATTTTGCCAACTAATTCTTCTGTTTCTGCTTTACAACTGGGGAAACAGGAGTGGACAGATTAAATTGCTGCTGTTCATCAAATGGAATCCTGAGCGTTCCTGGTTCCCAGTCCTGTGCGCAGAACATCACCTTCTCAGGAGTTGCAACTTTAGATAGCAGTTAAATATTTGATTAGTAAATTATTTATTTTCAGATCACTTCCATGTGTTCGTTGGGGATTTAAGTCCAGAAATAACAACAGAAGACATCAAGTCTGCATTTGCTCCTTTCGGTAAAATATCGTAAGTATCATCATAAACATTTCCAATATCAATCAGAAAATATGATAGAGTTTGTTTTTAAGATGAAATGTTATTTCTTACCTAATGAGATAATTTTTCTGATGTTAATTTTGCTGTGGTGGGTGGGTAGTAAAGAGGGGTTGTATCTCAGTATCTCTCATGGTTGTAAATACAGTAATGTAATTGTACTCTGGTTTGCTGAAAGCAATGTGCTTTTAACCTAATCTATATGCTGATGTCCTTCAACTTTTTATTAAAATTTAATTACTGTTCCTAAGTGTGACTTTGTGGTGTTGAGAATTTGGTGTACAGAGTAGTGACTTAAAAACTGGTATCTGTTGTGTCCTGGGTGTGTTTCTTATGGGTTCGTACTGCAATTCATGTGCAGTATGAAAACTGGGCAATTGGAATATAATTCTGTGAAGCAGCTAGTTAATAACTTGGGAATGTTTTGAAAAAAGCTGATACTTATGGGAATGAAATCTACTTTTTTTGGATAATAATGGGATGAATTAAGATTCTAATATCTTAAAGAACGGTGGCTTTACAATATGTGCACATTTCTGCCAGTTAAGAGAATGTTTCTTTAAACTTCTCGTGGACAATTCAGGTGATGCTGAATCACCTGGTGTCCTAATTGAACATACTGAACATTACAAGAATCCTTGTGAGTGCTAAAATATATATGTGCTTAAGAGTTTGGGGAAAAAAAAAAAAGGTGTTCTATCACGTTACCATGATAAAAATCTTTAAAAGTTGCACATGGAGGTTTTTGTACTACTTTACAGGAATATATTTCTAAGAACGAAATTCTTATTTTTCTCTTGTTCTGTACGCATATTTTTAAATGAATCATAAATCTTATTTCTTACCTCTGCTGTTTTGTTTACTTTGCTTTTTGTCTCTTAATGTGGTAAGTAGTACTGTTTTAAAAATCAATTTAAAGAGAATAATTCAGGTTTCTGTTTCTCAATCTATATTTATACCTGAGACCTGCAGTTTTTCTAAAGTCCAAGTCACAATTAAAAGTAATAGCATTCTGGTTATTTTGCAGAATTGCTCATAAGAATGGACAGGATCTTGAAGGCTAACTGCAAGGAACTGTGCACACTGGAACTCAGTTGTAGATTTTTTCTCATTTCTATTTATTCTTATTATACATTATTTATATATACATATTTTAGTATTTACATTTTAACATTCTATATTCAGTGCAGTTCTATATTTCCAATCATTTTAACTTACTCACTAAAATTTCTGTGTAAATTTGTTGTTTTCGTACTGGTGTGCTTAGCATTGTTGTTAGTTTTATTCTCCTTTCTTAAATTTCTGAAAATGTCAATTTTTCAAAATTTACAGCTACCCAAACTCCAAAATGATGGTAGAGAATTGACCAAGAAAAATAAAGAAATCTGTTAACAGGCCATGTATGCCTTTTAATTCCTATTTTTTCCTCTTTTTCGATTTTTTTAATATTTCATATATTTTGTATCACTAGGCAGAAGACATTTAACTATTTAGAAAATGCATGGTAAATTAGATAGAATTGTTACAGTAATTTATAGAACAGTAAACCTTAGAGGACCCTAGCCAATAGAATATTAGAAAAGGCAACTTTGTTTCTCTTATACTTCAAATTTGAACATTCTAGTTATAGCCAGTATAGGTTATGTGCATAGGTTGCATGTTTATTACATGTTATTTTTTTTGTCCTACTGCTTTTTTCTAACAGGTAAAGAAGCAATAGGGGAGAGTTCAGGAATGACTGTAGTTTTAGGGCTAACTGAATTTATAAGAAAAAAATTATGCTCACAATACAGTGTGTGTGGTTCCTTTTAGTTTTTATTTTGCAGGTTATTAATATTTCCCTCATATAGCTGTGCTTCTTTTCACAGGGATGCACGGGTAGTTAAAGATATGGCAACTGGAAAGTCAAAAGGCTATGGTTTTGTATCTTTTTATAACAAACTGGTGAGTAATCACAGTGGAGATTTAAAATAGTTCCTGCTCTCCTCTTTTAGTTTGCTTGTTTATGTATTTGCTATTTCTTAACTACACCAAGGGAAATCAGTTTACATGTACAGGAGCCCTATGTACGTTTAGGACAACGTGGGGAAACTTAATCGTTTTCCTTAAACGTTATGTGTAGGAAAAGAACACACAGTTCAGGATTTTAGATACCAAGCCTGTTTGTGTGGTCATAAGTGTTACCTGCCAGGGATCCCTTTGGATCCTCTGTAACGGAAGCTGTTGTAACCAGAAGAAAAAGCTGGAATTTCTTTAGTTCGGATTTGCAAATGCCATAAGATTTACTGCAACTGGATGCCTCGATTTAGTGTATTTTTCCACTTATGTTTTGTTTACCCTGCTACAGCTGAAATAGATAAGGAATAGCTCTTTTATTTCCTTGTACCCTCTTACCTTACAGTTGTGCTCAGTTTCTGTGACTGGAGGGGAAAATGTTACAACAGTCATGGAATGAAAGTTAGTGGATACTTTTCAGACTGAGCCATAAAAACTCCAGTTTAAAATTTGTGTTTGTTCTACAGAATTACTGCAGGAATTCTAAATACAGCACTAAAAAGGATTTCTAAATTGGATGTCCTGGTTGCTCTTCTTTCACACAGCAGCTGTACCTGGAGGGTTATGGTACAACCATCCTGAGCTCGTAGTTTAAGGCCTGTTTTTCAGAATTTCATGTCATTCTGCTGCATTTGGGGAGTGGGCTATGTTCCCAGACTTCAGGTACTCCAGCCTGAGCTCTTAATGCATTCCACAGTTAAGAGCAAATTAAACTCCTACATTGAACTGGATCAGTTGTGACTTGGGCTCAGTTCCATTTTTGTCACAGCTGTGATCCTCAAAACTAGCAGCAAGATTCATTAGAGGTAGTTTCCTTTCCTACTCAGCTTGTAACTTATTCACTATGTTTTGGGAGATGAGGGTGCTTGAAGAAATAGGAGGATTTTATTGTCTGATGATTTGGTTTTACCTTTTAGGTTTTTTCTTTTTTTATTGTTATTGGTCATCTTCCATAATTTCACTTCTGTATTGTTTTCAAAATGAGCACTCTGTGTAATTAAAACTTAGAAGGATCAAGGTCCTGAGTGAGTCTGAGAAGAGTGTTATAGGTGGAAGCCTTCAGTGTGAGGCAGGACGATGCTGAGAGCTCACCTTTAACTGGTCCTTGTTTTCTTTGGCCCCTGTGCTTGGCGGAGTTTTGATGTAACTTTTGCCCTTGGAGAAGCATTCCAAACATGTACTATTTGCTCTGCCTCTCTTCTTTCAATGCAATTGTGGAAAAAATTGCTTCTTGCAGGTGTTAGCAAACTTATCCCTTGCTTACTCAATGTTTCTGCTTCCAGTGTGAATTTAGATAGTTTTCTAATTTGTGCATGATGTAAATTTTACTTGGATTATATCTAAAATATTTTCCAGTGAGGGATGTCGATGATTTAAGTATTTTGAGTTTTTATCTGTTACTGTTAAATATACTTCTGTATTTTTAGTATGGTCGATTGGTAATTTTTTTTTTTTTTTTAATGATAGTTGTTTTATTTCAGTAATTGCTTCTGGCATCTGTATGACCTGTGCACATTTTTGGGCAGCTTTTGAATATTCTATTAGAGGTGGTTGTATAGTATACACATATATGGTATAGGGGTGTGTGTGTGTGTGTGTGTATATGGCATATATACAGGTAGTATGTGTGTAATTGCAGTTGGATTCTAACCTGTGTGTAGAAAATGGGTGGGAAGGTTTTGTCAGATGACTTCCGAGGGCCTGCTCTGTAACCTGTTCCTTTCATGTTAGTTACCTTTCAGCTGCTTGCTGTGATTGTTCTGAATTTCATGCACTTCTTAGTACTGTTACTGATTTTGTCAGGAGAGTTAACAGGCACCTAAGTCTTTCTTAGAAGTGGCTTCTTGTTTGGAAGTGTTGTAACCTTTGTTTTGATCCCTGCAGGATGCAGAAAATGCTATTGTACACATGGGAGGGCAGTGGTTGGGAGGCCGCCAGATCAGAACTAACTGGGCAACGCGGAAACCACCAGCCCCCAAAAGTACACAAGAAAGTAAGAGCCTCATGTGATGCTGTGTTGTGTTTGCTTGCATGTCACTGCTCAGTGGGGGAATGAAACATAAGCCAAACTCATGTCACTTAAATTTCATATCTAGCTTGCCTTGCAGATCTTAAAGAATAGATTTTTTTGGTGTATTATGTCAGCATAGTGGTGGCACTACAGGTCTGTCATAAAATATTGAATGTTTTTGTTAAATGTGAAATTCATACTGGGGTACAAGGTGAGTATCTGGGAGTCTTGGGTTACTGTTGTCCCACTGCTGAAAACCAACCTTTTCTCGTTACAGATAACACAAAACAATTGAGATTTGAAGATGTAGTAAATCAGTCAAGTCCAAAAAATTGTACTGTGTACTGTGGAGGAATTGCCTCTGGGCTAACAGGTATGGATCGTCACACTGCTTTTGTATTATTGAAGCTTCGTGGACACCAAGACAGTTACTAATCCGAAAACATTTTACGTTGTAGATCAACTTATGAGACAGACTTTTTCCCCATTTGGACAGATTATGGAAATAAGGGTGTTTCCAGAAAAAGGTTACTCATTTGTCAGGTATGGACAAAGAAAAGTCAGATCTGTGGGTCTGTGTGTGTAGTAATGTTTCATCTTTCTGTAATTTCACTTGTTTGAATTTCTCTTGATAAATTAAAAACTGTCACCATATGTTCGTAGAATAATTTGGAACTTTTAAAAGTGACCACCAGTCTTTTTACCTGAGAAGATGAATGTTTGTGAAAGCAGATGTTTTTCACTGGATTTCCTGTATGTATGGAGTCACTGTACTTTAACAGGAAGGTGGAAGTACTGTAAAGCATAACATTATTTTGTTTTTACATTCTTTAGATTTTCAACCCATGAAAGTGCAGCACATGCTATTGTTTCAGTTAATGGAACCACAATTGAAGGACATGTTGTTAAATGTTATTGGGGTAAAGAATCCCCCGATATGACTAAAAACTTCCAACAGGTAACTGCAGTTTAACCTCTTCTTTGCATTACAAAAGCGATCGTGTATATACTTGTAATGCCTTCCGAGTTGTAATGGGTACATTTTATGGAGTTCTTATGAAATTCCATGTTCTGTCTCAGTTATGTTCCAGTTATTCATCAAATTGGGCTAGTGATTTTGATGGAATATCTGTTACTGTCTTCTGGATATGATTCAAGATAGGGAGAAACTTTGAGGTAATTCTGATTCTTGCTGTTTCTCTAACTGCAGACCAGGGGGCTGTCCAACCAAATAGTCTTTGGTATTTCGAGCACACACAAATACATTGTTCAGTACAAGCATCTTACTAAGTCGGAGCGATGTCTTATTTTCTGATCTCGTTATCGCCTGTCGTAGCCCTGTGATTGATATAGCCAAAACTTTGCCTTCAGCAGCACAAATGCAACCTAAACCATCTCTCGAACCTGAAGTAGGATGGCTTGTTCTCTCCCCAGGTGGATTACAGTCAGTGGGGGCAGTGGAGCCAAGTCTACGGAAATCCCCAGCAGTACGGGCAATATATGGCTAACGGCTGGCAAGTACCATCGTATGGAATGTATGGCCAAGCATGGAATCAACAGGGTTTTGGAGTAGAGTAAGTAATTTTATTTAATTTTGTAGAGTACTCCAAGAATGCAGTAGGTGAGTTTCAGGCTCACTTAGGCCAAGGATTGCACAAAGTGTCTCCTGTGTGCTTCAAGCTTTCGTTTGGTGATTTCCCCGGACAGACACGCGGGTGAGTCGCTCTGACTTGTACCTGATGGCACATTTCATGGGCGTGGTGAAGCACAACCACCACCTCGTGGGGTGGAGTTTGGGGTGGTCTTGTCTGATACCTAAACACATTGTGGATTCTGACTTTGGTGGTGAGTACTGGAGAGTGTGAGCCAGGGACCGTGGGAATTGCCTGAAGGGAGAGAAGAAGCTGCATACAGACACTTTACTTGTGCAGTTTTGGAATTTGAGTGGACTTTTAGTACTTGATCTCTTGAAGACTGAAATCTTCTTAAGAACTTCTGTTTTAACATACTTTTAAAATAACTTGTTTACTCAGTTCTTCACTATCTGGTGCCAATTAAACATCTTAATCCCTGATAAACCTGTCACTGGTATTCATGCCAGTGAGGCACTGGGTATTCTTTGTGTTTCTGGATCACTGATGTTGACTTTCAGCCACTTGAGTGTGTACATGCCTTTGGAGGTGGGTGCCCTATGCAGCCAGTGCCCAAGGTTTGTGGGACTTTTTTCTGTTGTTCTTAAAAAGTTCATGGTATTTTCAAGAATTGCGTGTTGTAGTGCTTAACCTGAATTACTCATTGAAGAGAAGAAGAAATTGTTCTATTTTGGTGCAAAGATTGGGTGGGAAACATGTTTTTAAGTTCTTTTTTTTTTTTTTTCATATGTTGTATAGTAAATCATTTTTCCCCTTTTTTTAACTATCCTGTTTCTTTTTAAGCCAATCTCCATCTGCTGCCTGGATGGGTGGATTTGGTGCTCAGCCTGCCCAGGGACAAGGTGCTCCTGTAATACCTAACCAAGCTGGATATGGTATGGCAAGTTACCAAACACAGTGAGCTGGGACTCTGTTTAAAAGTGTGTATTTCATGATAGGCTGCAGTTTCCAGTGACATTCTGAAGACTGGAATGTAGACAATGAAAAAAGAAAATATTTATTTTAAAAATGGAAATGTTTGGAACCTTTAGCACAGCTTTGCTTTGGTGAAGGACACAAATGTCTTCTAGTTCTGCCTTTTTAAGTTTTTGTTCATGATGGATATGAACATGTTTTTCTTTGTGTACAAAAATTAAAAATAAAGTCAATAAAGACAATTCTGACTACAAATTTTGATATAGTAGGAGAAATGGCTAATGAATTTGATCCTTAGGTTACCATTCCATTTTTGTTTTGTTTTGTCTTCAGTGTTTTATATCATTGTGCTTTTAAGAGGAGTGACGTTGGAAAACAGCAAGTTGCTTTTAGCTGAACACACATCCTGAAATAAACTGTGGACCAATCACTACAACCTGGGAGACAGTATTGAGTTTTCAAGAAACCTATGGGCATAGCTCAAAGTGTATGTAGGTCTTGGAATAATTTTTTAAAAAAAATATTTAATTTTTCTACATGCTTAAAGAGAACAGTCTGGTACAACAAATAGTTCAGTCTGAGATGAAAAACAGTACTGTCTGAGAAATTTCACATAACTTTTACTGTCCACATTCAGGCACACGTTAAAACTTTTCAGAGCTGGTTTGCTTGTTAAAACTGTAGTAATTTACTTTTAATTTTGAGAAGTTAAAAAAAAAAAAATCGTTTTTACAAGTATGTTGTTTGTATTCAAATCAGACAGTCATACTTGGGCTTTTACATAAAGTTTGAAGGCTACACATTGTAAATATTTCATACTTGCAGTGTTTCAAAAGCATGCTCAAACATAGAAGTAGCAATGTAATTATTCAAAGTAATACTTAATATACTCTACTGCTTGAAATGCAGTAGATTGACAAGAATGTGCAAGACTGACATTTCCAAAGTTGGCTAATATGTAAAGTTACCTAAAGAACTATAACAAAGAGCCTTAATTTTAATTTCATAAATCTTTAATGCATCACCTTTTTGTCATTAGAAATACAAATTTTTTGCTTTACATTATTTGGTATGTAAATACCTTGGTTAACAACCTTGTAAACCTCTTTCAAGGTTATTATAAGTTGTATAGTATCTTGAGTGTTTTGAAAAATCTTGATGTTTTTTAAGTCTAGAAATATTTTGCCCAAGAATTTTTTAACAAGATTGTTAAAAACATCTTATTTTAGAGAATATTCAATGTGCCATTTGGTAAACGGAGATGCAGTTGAAACAGTACACTGAGTTGTGACTTATTTTTAATTAAAGTTTTTGTCTTTATGGGTGGTTTGCATGTGATGAACCTGTACAGAGGCTGGGTTGTTTGTGTACTGAGTGTGTAAATGGATAAATCATGAAGATGTTTAAATGGTATACTTGGGTTATTTCTGAATTATTTTATGGATACATTGATATAAACTGCCTCAATAAATTTGAAGTTGAAAATGAATGTAAGTTAGATATAAGTACTGTGTCCTCCCCATGACAGCTAGAGGGTGCAAATGTCTCAGCTCTGTTCTGGAATACGCCGAGGCAGCACCCTTGGAACAGGATGAGTAGGATTTGCAGTGATAGTTCAGTGAAGCAAACTTGCATTTTAAAAGAAACAAAGTTTGATTAATTTAGAGGTGATAGTCCTAAGTGAGTGTCTGAGGAGCTGTACGTTTTACCTTTTCTGTTTCTTACCATGCAGGTGTTGTGAGTTAGAATAGTCTGTTTTGAACTGGAGACTTGCGGTGATGTCAAACCCAGCCAGGTTGTGCAAATAACTACACCGATTGCTGTAGCAAATCGCACGAGGGGGCTTTTCCTCCTCTTCTGTTGACATGTGAAGTAGTTCCTTGACTTTCAGATCGGGTGGAAGGCGAGATGTATTGGAAGAGCAGTTTAGTCAGTCGGCTCAGCCGTGCCCAGCGGTCCTTGTGACTCTGGCACCTAATGCATGCAATAATGACTGCAGGTAGTGTGGAACCACGAGTGCTCGTGGTGACAGAATTGGCCCTTTATCTCTGTTTCTCCTTTCTGGTATACTATACCTAGTGTTTCTCCCCTCAAGATAGGGAGCTTGTCTACAGGACTCTTGTTTTTCTATAAATTTTGTATATATGTGAATATCTACGCGAGGATCGGCCTATACATTGTAGTTTGAAAAAACCTCACAAGTAAGTCTGTGTTTTTGTTACACTCAGCTGTTTTAAAAAATCACAAGTAGTAGAGGTATGAATTGTAAGTTACTTTAGGGTTTCTTAGACTGCACTTGAAATCTGGGGTTTCTACGTAACTGTAGGTGTTTGACATAGCCTGTGCTCTGGATGCATGCTGGTATATAAGCAGTATGTTCTTACTGAAGATTTAGATGATGCAAGTACATTGCCACATAAATGCCCATATAACTGGGTGTGAGATTAAGGCAGTGATCTTTCAGGTCTCAATGTGTAGATCACTTTAAATCTGATTATTTAATATGCCTGCTGTAGAGCTGGGCCGTACCTGACCTGTATTTCAGGATGAAAGATAGGATATACCTTCTGATTTCAGTCTTTTGTCATTGATTTTTATACAGCTTTTCTGTAATGGTGAAATTTCTTCGCAGATGTTCAAGGTAGGGGAGTCTCCAGAGTCCTTTAATGTTTCTCTAGCACTGCGAGGAAGAGTTGTAAATTAGATTGCTTTCTACTCAGTAGCATTCATAAATGCATCACTGACGATTTTTTGGCACCAAAGAGCCTCTTGCACCATACTGCTTTTATGAGTGACACTTACACTGTTGTAACTTCTCTAACTACAGAAATCAACCACTACCTAACCCTCACCACTAGGATTTGGATTTCAAAAAGTATTGATTTCTTATGGCTTAAGTTGATGCGTGCAACCTAAACCAAGGTTGTAATCTGCATTTGCAGAAGATGTTCAATAAAAGTGAAACATGATAAAGGGCTTATCCTGTATTGTCATCTGTCAAAGCATTGTCCCTCTTTGCTGTAAAACTGACAACAGGCAGACAAGGCTGAACTTGTAAACTATGCACTTGCAATCATGTAAAAGATGTTTTATTTAAAACTTTTCGTACAAAGTCATTTTGTATTTTGCAGAGTTGCAGTAGTAAGGCTGTGAACCTGAGGTTACATGTAGCTTCTCATCAGTCCTGCCTCCTTGTGTATATTTTCTAACAGTGTCCAGGCATACTCTTCCTGCAGAACCTTCTTCCTTGCTAAGATAACTTCATGAGAAGCTATTCACTGTACCAGAACCATTGCCTTCATTTCACTCAGAAAAGTCTCACAGTGAATATAAGGCTTAGTTTTGCAGAAAAAATAGTGATTTGTTTTTCTTGTGTTTGTACACAAGGAAGCAGACTTAAACTGTATGGACATGATTAGTGTCTGATACTTCTGAATTATCTGACTGTTTTTGAACAAGGGCACAAGTGTTTGTTTTAATCACGTGAAACTGTTTCCTGGTCAGCAATAAAAGATTTTGTTGCACTGTTCTTACTTTGCAAGATACAGGCAATCTTTTGTTCAGTATCCTTCCAAAAAAATTGATGGGGTTTGTGAAGAACTGCCTTGTTCCAGCATGAATCTTCATATATAGATACAGGCTGGGGTCTGATTGCTGCTGTAATAGCAAAAAGAAGCTGTTCTGTGGAAAATGAGTAAGAATTCATTTGTTCTGACCATATGTGGTGCCTGTCCAACACTGATTTAAGGATTTCACTATGTAATGAAGTTTCTGTTCATAAAAAGGCAACTGGGAGGCAGTAGCTGCGGGGAAGGTCTTGTTGGGTTTCATTTCAGCAATTTTTGTGAATCTACTTGATGGTTTAAAAAAAAAAATTAAAAACTTGTGCTTTTCAGTATCACCTGGATAACATCCCCCCCTCTGCCTTTACTGTAATTTGAAATCAAAGAAAATGCTGAAGGGTTTGCTCGATTCTTTTTCAAGTAAAATAACAGGACTTTATGTTGATGAGTGCACACTGATTGTCGTCTTTCTGAGGCTGTGTGCTCAGCTAGACCATGGATGTGAATGACATGCTCTGCTCACTGACATTTAAAGGGTAATGACTCAGAACTTTAATTTGACATCAGTAATGATTATTTGAATACAAGTTATTCGTGCTTAAATACACAGCTCCTGATGCTTTGATTAAAGCTGATCTGAATCTTACTGGTTATTGAAGTATTCCTTAAATGCAGTGGGCAGAAAGATGGCTTTGCCTTCTCTCTTAGTGTTGAAGCTGTCAATAAGGCATCACAGTTGCACAGACAGTATTGTTTTGTTTAGAAGAGAAACAGTGGGGCTGTGTTGGGGAATTCAGTGTGCTGATGGGTGATAGCATCTGAATATTTACCTTCAAAAAAAAAGGGCTCAGTCACCATTCCTTGTGTGAACCCAGCTTCCCGCTGATCCCAGACACTCAGCAACTGTCTTTCCCAGCTGTGGCAGGGAAAGGAGGAGGAAAGGGAAAGATGATGAGGGGAGGTGGTACCTGTGCCAGCCCCGTGTGTGGTGCAGCAGCACCAGTGCCAAGTCAGATGGTCAGACACATTTCAGTTCATGACAGGCTTACACAGGTACCACAGCAGTACCTAAAGTGCTGGGGCCATTCAGACACAAACTTGCTTTATCTACTTGCCTAAAATAATGTGGCTTTAAAATTACAAAAGTAGAAACCACACACCCACTGGCCAGTCTCTGAGAAAACAGATGCACATTAAACAGCCCAGCTAGAACACCGAAGGTGACTAAACAAAGAAATTTCAGGGGCAAGTTGAGTTAAGCATTTGAATTTATAGACCTTTACTTAATGTAGACCTCTTAGCTTGGCATTCTGTTGTGTCTGTATTGACTCTTTTGCTTGGATAAGTGAAGTAGTTTCAGATATGCTTGTTGGACATCTTCCCATTCTTTACAACTTCTGGAACAGGGGTGGGGAGGAATTGGATAAGAATCCTGGGTCTACCACATGAAAGTGGGTAACGTTCACATTTCCTGGATGGAAAATGACTTACTAGAGCCAACTCTGTAGAGATATAAATTACAGGGGATGATGAAAAGCTGCCATCCTCCATTTGAGTTGCTAGTTCTTTGACCTTAATAAATGGGGAATTATTACTGGGCTGCTGTTCCATGAAAAAATACTCTTTGTGGATTTTTTTGGTCCTTTCAGTGAGGCAGAATTTTTTCACTTCGTTAAGGATTTGTTTCCCTTAATGCTGGGTTGTCCAGCGTGATGGAGAAGACCAATTGATACAACTGATTGCTTAGTTCAAATTTTCCAACTCAGGTACTGACTGGGGGGAAAATCACCCTCAGTTATTAAAAGGACTATTTAATTTTGCAGTATGTGTTTGTGGAACCATTTCTAATTGAGTTTTACTTGCACCTGAAAGCACAAGGAATCTACACTGGCACAGCTTGGAGCTGCTGTTCCAGATCCCTGTTGTACAGTCAAATGCTGGAAACGTTTACACCTTGCTCCACTTGTGTTCCGTAGAGAATAAATCTGTTCTGTGTATTTGCAAATACTCAGAGGAAGCTGGGGTGTGATATTTTCTGAGCTCTTGCTGTGAACTGGGGCTTCTTTCATTTACGGGTACGTGGTGTGGTTTTGTAGGAGAAAAATTCTGTTGTGTTTGTGACAATGTTCTAAAAACATGGCTGATTTCAGACTAAGAAAAATAAAGCGTGACTGCTTCTAGGATACTGTTCCTAGGTGAATCTTGCCTCCTACTTGGATTTATGTATTCCACGGAACAAGGATATGAAGGTCCAAAAACATCTCTCGTATCACTTTTAATGGACATTTTCAGAAGGGAACAAATCACTATAAACTTGCAGCATGGATATAGCGAGACCTTGTTCTGGAAGTGCAGCAGCTGTTCATGTGTATTGCTAATATGTTTTGAAATGGTCAATACCTGAGGTCAGAGGACCTACAGATATTATTGAATGTATTTTGCCTTTTGGAGAGGATTTTAGGCGAGTAGACGAGGTGGTGCTGTGTTCATATTGAATTCTTAGAGCGTTCCTTCCATCATCCTTTTGTTTTGTGGGCTTCCAAGAAACAATACAGAACCTGTCCTGCCTGCTGTAATCATGGAAGTTTGGCAAGGTATGTGATACTATGCTTTAAATTCATTTTCCAAGGTCACAGTGTCCAGTGGCAAGGGTCTGACAAGCTGTATGACGTAGAAAATTGACATTTCAGTGAAGTGCTTCTCCAGCAAAATCTTACTGGAAGGTATTTCTGGAGCTTCCAAAGGAAGGCACGATGCTGTCTCCTTAGAAGTATCCACGTGTGTCCAAATCTTACTTTACTGAGGCTGTAGAAATGGGCATTCCCTCATAATGATTTTTGTTGTAGAAAATGCACATGGACACTTGAATTGTGAGTTGTTATGACCATGTATCTCTCATTTTCCATACCCTGTCTCTTTTGCTGTGTTTCTCACTTTAGTCATGTGTGTTTCTAGTCAACAGAGTTGTACTTTTTGGGGACAGTCTGTTACGTTTGCCTCTGGTTCTTAGCAGAAACACACCTCATACTATTTTTAATATTCCCCTGTTCTGCAAAAGTCTTTGATTACTGTTGTCTCTACTTGATTTAATACTTAGAGATGGGTGTTGAAAGCATGTGTTAAATGCCTTTTTTTTTTTTTTGTATCTTCAGGTTCATCCCAGACTGAACATAATTCCCAAAAACTGGGTTTTCTTCACTGTACCCCCTAGTCGGTCCTACCCATGTGTAGTCCAGAGGGGCTTAGAATGCTTTTAAGGTGAATGAATTATGAATTTCATAATTCATGTTTAGTTGAATATTTATTATCAAGTTTTTTATTGCTGTAAAATTGGCAATTGAAAACTGTACTTCTGCATCTCAAGATTTAATTCATGGTACTGCTTTACGTTCTGAAAGCTGGTTTTA
Source organism: Oxyruncus cristatus (assembly GCA_013399855.1). Taxonomy (NCBI): domain Eukaryota; kingdom Metazoa; phylum Chordata; class Aves; order Passeriformes; family Cotingidae; genus Oxyruncus; species Oxyruncus cristatus. The sequence continues at coordinate 668,754 of VXAY01000978.1, forward strand.
AATCTTGTGGGTAAAAAAAAATTTACTTTTGCAATATAAAAGGGTAATAAAATTCCTTCACCATAATTCTTCTTTATAGAACAAAGTTGAAGAAACTCAAGAAGACTGATTTAGCAGTAAGGTTTTTATCAGGCTCAAATACACATTTCATACTAAACTGATGAAACATTTTTACTTCTTCACTGTCAGATGCAAAGAGCATGAAACTGTTTTTGATAAAGAAAAACCACGTCAATTGAAGGCTTTGGAACACTTGGTCTTGTTTTTTTCTGAGTGCACTTTGTGAAGAGATGTAGGTGTAACTGATGTAAGGTGGGGGCACTGCTGGGGTTATTTAGCTGGTGATTCGGTTTCTGCACGTTGAAATGTCGCTGCCGCAGTTCTGCAGTCTGTATTTTGACATGCATAAAGCTGTGCAGTTGGAGGTACTGAGGAATGTTCCACCAGATTAGGGATAAAAGTTGACCCTGTGAACCTCCTTGTACTAGAAAGTACTACAAAGGAGTGAGTCAGGGCTTTCTCTGAGTTCAAAGTGAGGAGTGCTGGACAAATTCCTCTGATTTATTTGGGCAAGCCTGAAATAGAATGCAATTTTCTACCAGAATTCTCTTCAAGGCTGTTTTATGCTGTGTACCTTCCAGGAAGGTTATGTTTAGGTTTGCTCTGCGTGTATCTTATTAAAAGCTTGTTTTATTATCTGCTCTTTTACTCTGGTATCTGTGAATCTTCAGCCGGGATCTGCATTTAGCTAAGACTTACAAACCTTGGTTTGAAACTAGAGATGGCTTGCTTGTTTAAGGTTAATAAAACTAAAAAGCAGTTCTTGGCTTTGAACTGCAAAAGCAACCCCGGATCTTAACAACATAAAGTCATGTTGCTTTCTCCAGCACAAGGAGCTTTAACCACACTGGTGTGTCCTGGCAGCATGTCACTCATTTCTCTGTGGTTAAACTGTCAAAACACGTGTGCTAAAATATTTAGGTTAAAAAGCACGAATCCAGGTCCCTAAAGGTCAGTGACACTGGGTGCATTTCAGCGGTGGCTGATTTGGAAGGAAGAACTTTAAAGCCATATTTTCCACCCCAACAAGAACATCAAGGTGATAAAGGTGAACGTTGGTGAAGTTTGAAACCTGGTTTTATTGAACCTAATGTTCCTATGGACAGTCTATGATTTTTATGCACACATGGATCAAAATGCCTCATTCTCGGACCAGAATGCAGTTTGCAGTGCAGCATCTAGTCGTATTTTCTGCTGTTTCTGTTCACACCTGCAGTATAATAGGAAAATAAAGTTTGCAAGTCGAAAATCAAATTTTGAAGGGCTGTGGTTTTTCGTTTGTTTGGGGTTTTTATGGTTTTGTTTGTTTGGTTTTTTTGTCTTTTTTTGTTTGGTTTTTTGTTCTGTTATTTTGGGGGTTTTTTTCAGAGAAATAAGAGTTTTCCTGCTTTGAAGGCCGCTCTTCATTGTTAACGTTTCCAATTTCAAGTTCTCATAATCATGTAAATAAGTACCACCTCTACTGAAATCAGTTGCATTATGTTGGTGTAAATGAAACCAGAGCTTTAAACCATGAGTTGTGTTTCTTGTCAATCTGTTGATTAGTTTGGAGTCTTTCAGCTGCAATTAGGCATTGAAATGAGCTTTGCATTTTGTGAATTTTCTGTGGTGTTATTCATAGTTCAGTATGTTCCAGAATAGATTTTATTTTTTTGCAGTGGCAACAGCTAAGTACAAATCCTTCCATTTCTTTTCAAATCCAGCTATTTGAATTTAAGCTAAATTATTCTTCAGAATACGAGTCAAATTTTAAAATAGACTCTTTGTCTGAAATCACATTGTCAAGCGTGTTTCTGCCTTTTTGGGTGTCTTGCACGTTCCCCTTCCCCCCACACACACCTGTTCCTGCCACTGGCAGTGGGAGATCTGCTGAACTTTATCCCAGTTGCCAAACCTTCCAGTGTTTGGGATGGTGAACAGTGCCGAGCTTGCTGCCACACAGTGTGCTGACAAGCCATGGACGTGTGGAATGGAGCAAGGCATGGAAGGCTTGCAGAAGCTTTCCTGGTCGGTTTTAAGGGAACTTGACTGTTCTAACATACATTTAATTTTCAGTGGTACCCAGTTCTTTAGGTGGAAGTGCAATGACTTGGTAAGTACTCGGAGAACTTCATCTTCTATATGGCCTGGCCTGGCTGCAGCCAAAGGTAACGGAACGTATTTATGGAGGGGCGGGGGAGGTGTTTGAGGGAAGCTTTGCTCTGTGAAATTAAGGGAAAGATGGTAAAAATTCATGCTCGGTGTAAAAATGTGTTGATGTGGCATGTGGACACTGGCACAGAATGAGTTAAGTCATAAATTCCTCGTGGTTATATGTGGGTATTGCAGGTTTATTTGTGGAAGAGGGTGGAAAAATCCCCAGCAAAGGAACTGCATTTGAATATCTCCACCAAATCCATGTGGAAGGAAAATTCCCTCATGTCATGCTGTGTGATGAAGCACCGAGCCTTGAACACGAGAGCAGAACACACGGAGCAGCATCAGGAACATGACCCTGGCACAGCCCTGGTGTGCCCACCTTGGAGGACTGTCTGCAGGGATAGCCCAATGTGCTTATTTTCAAGGGAAAGGGGTGGAAACAAGAGTCTTGGAAACAAAGTTTTGTATCTAGAGGAGGAAAGGAACAGAAACTGCTTCCTCAGGTTAGTTTGTGGCAAACCTGTGAGTCAGGTTTCCCAGTGTATGACTGGACAGAGAGCTGGGCTCCGTGCGGCTTCTTGGAGACACCAGCACAGGCACATGGATCATGGGCACAATGCTGGCCTCCAAACATTCATATCCTTAAGTACTCCCACCTCCAAATCCATGATGTTACATTTTAAAACTGCTGTTTAAAACCTGTTGTCAATAACACAGGCTTGAAGATGAGGTGGTTGTCCTAGGAGTACTGGTTCTCAACCATTAAAATAGAAACTTTGGGATCCGTGACCTGGTTCTTAAAAAAAGCACAAATAAGATCTAGTGGTGTCTGTACTGCTTCAGTGTAATGTACTGCCTGAAATACCTGGCACTGGTGGATGTGAGTGAACAACCTGTTGGCAGTTCATGCCCAAGCTGTCTTCTCGCAGACCTGCCACCCTGTACGTTCCTTTCACACGTGCCTGTGCCTGACCTGGGCCCTGCTGCTGCCGTGGGGTTACCCCCTGCTCTTCTGGTGCTTGCACGGGATTTCCAGCTGTAATCCCAATGTCGTGCCTGCCTCACGCATCTGCTTGGAAATGCCGTGTGCAGCTGTTGTGCTGTTCCCTCGGCAAAGCAGCAGACTTTTTTTTTTTTTTTTTTTTTAATCCACGCCAAAAGCCAAGAAATCTTTACCAGCTAACGCAGCTCTTGGCCCCGGTGCTGAAGGCAGAAGTCCAGGGATGCTCAGGCCAAATCCCTTCAGCTGGAAGGTATTGTGCTGCTGTTTGTTTTGGAAGCACAGATGCAGTTGATTCTTGTGTTGAGTCTTCTGGTGTCACCATTTCCCAGGAATGAGATCTTGGCCTTGTGCATGTAAGTGGAAAATATCCATACATTTCAGTGGGATGGGGAGCCCATCCAAGTTCCCTCTGCAAATGGAGCTAGTTAGCAATGCATTACTGTGTGTTCAGGCTGGGATTTGGCTTAGTGGAAATAAAACAAGTGTTGACTTGTCTGCTAACAGTGGTTTCTGTGGCTTTTTGTGTATCGGTGATGCTTCCAGTGGGATTTAAACACTCCCATTGCCTCCTACTACTGTTGTCTTGTGCTTCCTGAGTTAATTGTGTGTTTGATGGCTTACAACGTTGTCAGAACTGCACAGAGTTCTCACATGCTGAGTTTTTGATCAAATATTTTGGTAAAAAAAGGTATTTCTGAAAGTGAAAATACCTTTGTTAAAATCGTAATTGTGCTTTTCTGTTAGGAGAGAATTATTCTTCCAAGTCTTGGAAGAGCAAATGAGCCACCCCAGCACAAAAAGCTTGGCGTGTCTGTTTTGGTAAGAAAGCGCCTGATTTCGTGAAGGTGACCGTATTGGGGGAGGTTTTTGTTTCTTGCACCTGTTCGGCAAAGACACGAGGGCGGCTGGTGGCTCAAGGCCGGTGGGCAAGGTGCTCAAGGAGTACACGGAGGAGCAGGAGGCTGGAGCCGGGAGGAGGAAGGAGCAGGGAGGGATGAGACGGATCTGGGCGAGCTGACGCTACAGCCTTGTTTGCGAGGGGGTGAAAGTGGGGGTGTCTGCAACAGCGGGTCCCCGCCGCGGAGGGGAAGGGGAGGTGCCGCTCTCCACCGGCGAGGGGGTGAACCCCCGGTATTGCCACGTTGCAGTGGGTGGTTTCTGTGCCCCGGGATAACGTGGGAGCCGCTGTTCCCGGCCGGGGCGCGGCGGGGCAGGTGCGGGCGCGGCGGGGCCGCCCCGTGCGGGCGGGAGCGGAGCGGGGCGGGAGCGGAGC
>VXAY01000978.1:673519-871079 GCA_013399855.1 Oxyruncus cristatus
CGCTCCGCGGGATGCGCGGCGGGACCGCGCCGGGAAGGGAGCGGCGCTTCCCGCGGAACGGGAACTGGGCGCTGCCCGGGCTTCTGCCTCCTCAGCCGCATTTCGGCGCCGAACTCCTGCGAGCTGCTCTTACCGGGGGCGAGGAAACAGCCCAGGGCGCCAGAGCGTGGCTCGTCAGGCTGTGAATCGACTTTGAGGAGTTCGCCTTTGGAGGGAGCGCCTTAAGCTGGAATGGAAGCTGCCAGGGAGTGATAATGTGGGACTTCCCAGGTCCCTGTGCAGGCGGGCGCTGTAACGTGTTTGCGTGCTGTGGGTCCGCGATGCTGTGAGTCTGTCGATTCCAAGGCGGGGATGTCTGATATCTGTCAGCGCTGAAACAACTGGGGTAAAAGTAGCGATCTACGAATCCGAGAAAGTAACACTACAGTTTATTATGTGCAGGAAGAAGTTGCGATCTTTCTAAGAAAAGCCAGATGCGGTGTTTGTCTAGACTTGATTTGGGTTGGGTTTTTTTTTGGGTTCTTTGGTTGTTTTTTTTTTTTAAGGATATCTGTCTGGTGAACACTTCCAGAGATGCTACAAAAGCGGAACGTCCCTTTAGCTTCCTTCCTTATAGTTAAAAGTGGAATCCAGGAGCCATCTGTTGCTAGAGACAGTCAAAAGAGGATGTCGAGGCTCCTGCTCTGAACAACCAACACATGTGAAGGGCAGCTCTGCTGTAAGGAAAAGGTCTAAAACTCGGCTGCTGCTTGGAAAAAATTGTTGTGCGAGGATTCATCTGGTGATGCTTGGATGCATGGAAAGTAAGGGAATTTCCCCCTTTCAGCTGCTTACTTATGAAGTTTCCTGCTGTTTCATACCTTGGCTTTATTGATTCTGGACTGGTGATAGTTGCTGGACAGGCGTTCTGATGAGCATAGGAAAAGACAAGGTATTCAGAGTACTTTTGAAGCAATAATAAAGGTTTGTGTCTTGCAGCTTTGTGACCCAGGTGAATAAGGGCAGGTGCTGTCAGAAGTTCTTCACGAAGAAATTGAGGTGGCTTTTCTTGTTTTACATTAATGCTTGAATATAGAATAAGGCACGTGCTGTTTACGTGGTGCTTTTGTCATTTTGACTGTCTGTGTGACATCTATTTGTCAGGGAGTTTGCAAAAGGCGTGTGTGGGAAAGAGATGGGTGGAACAGGCATGTAGGAAGGGATGTGCTCCGTGGGATTCCGTGAAGGGTGTGAGTCTGTGCTGCTTGATACGGGCCACGATATCAACAGCTGGAGGGTGGCAGCAGCTTGGGAAACCGTTGTAGTGCTTCTGGAAGGCAGAGCAATCAGCATGTCTAACTCAATTAGCCGCGTCTGAATCACTCACAGTGTGATGGGTTTCCACATATTTTATTTTGTTTTTGGTCAAAAACAAGGCCCAGAACTGCGAGTTTTGGCCTGCAAAGTTGTATGTGTGGATGTTATTGACACTTTCTGTGGTTTCAGTCCAAGTTCCTGATTGGAGAATGCAAATGTTTGCCATTTTTGATAGCCCTCTTCCGCTGATAATTACAGCATTATTAGTGCTGCACTTACCCTTCTCATACAAAGAGCCTTTATCCGCAGCCTGGTGCTGCAGGGCTATTGTGTGATGGGAAGGCAGCCTCTGTAAGAGTCTCCTGTGAAATAATGCTCCAGCTAATGTAACTGCCTATTTGTTGTCTTAGTATGGAGTCCTCTGAAGTTTGGTGATGTTAAAACAAGCACTAAATCATCTGCTGGGCTGGTAGAGGCAGCTGGTGCTCCCTGCACATCATCAGAGCGGTTGTGTCCCTGAAGCACATTTTCAACTCAGTGGAAAGTTTGTTTCAGCAGAAACTCTTACAACTGTGCCCTGCTGTGTGTGCTTTGCTGGCTTTCTCTGCCTCTTGTTTTCTAACCCCAATAAAAGACAGCAAGCTCTGCTATGAAACATAATTAGCACACTGCATTGTAAGAAATGTAGTTAGTGTATTTGTCATCTGTTGTACATCCTGTGTGTTACTTTTACAGAAATACTGGTGGAAGGGCTGCCATTTTGTAAAACCCTTTTAGATGCACAAAATTATCTCCCACTTTTCAGTATCAGCAAATGTCTGCCTTCCTCATTTAAATGATCTTACCAATGTATATATATTGTTAAACGTTGGGATCAAGCTTGTTATTTCCCAGCATATATTACCTAACTTTGTCACTAGAGGATTTTAACAGGAAAAAGTTATCTTTATAGATATCAAACGGAGCTGAATAGGTTTCAGGACAATCATTCATGTAACTACACTTATTGCTGTCTTGTCTTTTCAAATAAATCATTTCAGGCTCATTAATTTGTACTTCGGTGGAAGTATGATTTTTAAGGTAGTTTAGTAATGTGTTATGGGAGATGGATTTGGGGATCAGCTTCTGGAGTCATTTGTGGAGAAAACCTCTTTCCTGTCTTTTGAACTCTTAAAAAAGTTCTAGAAATCTCACTTCAAATCTGCTGAATGAAACCAGCCTGTGGAGTGGGAAGTTATGATCCTAACTAGGGGTGGGGTTGGGTCACTTCTGTTTTAGAATATATGTTGCTGATGGTGTATTTAATGGGGTACAATAAAAATACCCAGCAGTTTTAATATCCTCATAAAATTTCAGGGTGCTTCCTGCTGCCATGTATCATGTGCAGCCCATTCATGTTTGTACTGAAGGGGAATGTTAATGTTTTATGGTTGCAGAGGAACACTGAACATGGGGATTGATGGTGCTCAGCCCAGAGGGAGACCTTGGCCAGTGCCATGCCCAGCCCACGGAGCTGAGCCCTGCAGAGCTGTTGGCACTTCCCCTGTCATGGCTCTGGCCCCTGCCAGCTGTGCCCCAGCTGTGCCCCAGCTGGCGGGGTGGTACCAGCCTCGTGATGTCCTCAGCAGGCTGTGGGGGTGCAGGTTCTGTGTTTTTGGGGACTGCTCAGGACAAGGGTGGTGCTGCAGTACCTGAGCCTCTTCTCTGGCCCCTTGTGTTTGCTTTGTACGAGGGGTTTGAGGCTCTGCCTGGTGTCCCCTGCCTTGGTGTGGGCTGAGCCTGGGCTGAGCTGGGGTTGCAGCAGAGCTGCCCAGCACCTGAGATTCCACAGCCTCTGCTCTGGGGAGCTCCCAGCCTCGACCACAACAAGTGAGCAAGGGGTAAATAGAAGGGTTGCAGTGGGCAGACAAGCCTCATCGTGGTACCACAGGACTTTCTGGGCTGTGGGGAGCTTGTTAAGTGAGGAAACAAGCTGAGTAACAGAGCCCTGCACAAGGCTCAGCGGAGTGGACACTGGGAAGAAGCCATGTAGGTCTTCCCTTCCAAACCAAGTGTTTTTTCTATTAATGCTGTAGGAAGAGAGAAGGGAGGGAGAAGGGGAGCAGGATCCTGGGAGAGAGCAGGGAAAAGGAGCAGGATCATAGGAGAGAGAAGAGTTTGGAGGCTGACAAGGAGCAGCAGGAAGGGAATGTAAACATAGGGGATAGAGGTGGGTTGTGCTGGATAGGCTGGAAGTGAGAATGATGATCAGGGAGGATACAGAATAGCCAGCAATAAAATGAGAGATCAGTGAAAGCAGTTGAGGAGAAGGAAATCAGTGTATCCTGGATGTGTGGAGCATTTGTTCTGGCCTTTGCTCACCAGAATTTATTTTTTTTAAGTTCTCAAGGCCCAGGGTCTGCCCTGTGGTGCACTGGCTCGGTGAAATACATGCTTTCAAAGTAATCATTAATGTCCACTGAAGATTTGGCTGGAACAGAAACACTAGAAATGAAATCTCATTTCCATGTGTTCTGTGCTAAATCATGTATTGAATAAGGGAAAGGCCTGGTTCTCCAGGCCATGAGCAGCTGTACACACAGAGCTGCCCTTCTGCCTGCAGGTGAGCGTGACTGTCACAAGAGATTCAAGCTCCTCGGAGGTTATTGTGTTCTGGTCCAATGTACCTGGCTGTTCCCACTTAAATCTCACACATTTGACTGAGATTAGAAGCCCAGATACCTTGAGTCGGGCTCCTAAAATAAATTTTGCAAGTGATAATCAAGAACCACATCCTTTTGCACGAAGTGGGAGCAAACTGAGGCAGCGGTAACTGGCTGGACTCGTGTCACGTGTGAGGTCTGCAGGAGTGGCTTGGGGACAACCCTCTGGTTGTGACTCCTGGCCTTTGGCTCACAGACTGTGTTTCTCATGCAAAACCCCCACTCCTGTCAGGGGAGAAGGGATGTTCATTCCTTTAGAACAGTGGTCCACAGACAGACTTCACAGGTCCCAACCGACTCAAACTCGGGAGGCTTTGCTGCCGTGCCAGTATTGTGCAGGGCTTTAACCTTAGCATTTATTCCAGTTACCAGCTGGAAAGGGCATCTGATAGTACAGCTATAGGTAGTTTTTTGAGATACTTGCTGAGGTTTAGTTTCATGGTGGAAGAAGGGTTTTTTTAACAGAGCTTAAGCAGAAGTTACTATGATGATCCGTATTTCCAGAAAGTTGGTAGAGTGGAATGAAGGAGTTATTAAAATAAATAGAGGCTGTATTGGTGACAGTAAGAGTTTTGTGCACCTCTCCAGTATGTAGTGACCTGAAATGAAGCTCTTATCCTGACTTCCCATGGCCTGCCCTCCTGTCTTCCCAGGGCATTTTGTGTGTGAGAGGAGAGAAGGCCAAGCACTTTATGTCTGTTTTAGAGTTTTTCAGATGAGCAAATCCTTGGAGTCCCTCCAAGTAATAGGTTTTCCAAAGGGTAGACAGCAAAAAAATGTGTTTTTTCATCGCCAGCCTTGAATGCAATGCATTTGTCCCTGGGATAGGGAAAATACAACCCGTGTGCCCTCTCTCCTACCTGTGAGAGGGCTGCTGGCAGAGCAGACGTGGGCACTGCCCCGTGCACCTTATAAAAGGAGAATTTCAGTAGACTTGGAAACAAACAAAGAGAAAACTCACGCCCTTGCCCCAAACCAGGTGGACTCAGCTGCAGTGAGACTCCTCTGCCAGCTGTCTTTCCTCCCAGTCAGGCTGGGTTAACGTCTTGGACTGGTTCTCCTGCTAAACAAAGCATTATGTTTCTTTCTCTCTTTGCTTTTACCCAACCTCCAGCCTCCAGTGGTGATTCTTTTCTTCAAAATCAATGTCACACGTGTGACTGGCCAGGAATTGCCTTACAGGAGCCCATGCTGTCGACAGTGCCAGAACAAAAAGCAAATGATCCTTTTATGACACAGACTGTGGTCGTTGTGTTCCACGGGCAAAAGGTGCCTGACCTCCTGTGAAACAGTGACAGTGCCTCCTTACATGCTCATGAATTATCTGACTGTAAGGAGTCTTTGCCTCCTTACAGGCAAAGCAGAATTCATGTGTGTGTGTGTGTGTGTGTGTGTGGGTTTATCTTCAGTTTTGTGGTGTTTCCTTCACAGACAGCAGCTGTAATCCCAGGGTGCAGGGGGAATGTGGGAGACATCCTTGTGACTGCCATTTGTTATTTCTAAAGAAGATGGCATTTCTTTCAATTTTGTGTTTTTTCCAGAGATAAATGACAGCGAGGGTCACCCAAGCAGCAGCCACCAGACCTTGAAAGGAACCTCCAAATGGGCCACATCGCTGGAGAACCTCCTTGAAGACCCGGAAGGAGTGAAGCGATTTAGGGTTGCTATATTAACTGTGGATATTTCTATAAAACAGAATTAGGATTCAAAGCTGCATGAGTCTCAGCATTAAAGGGTGCAGCTGAGCCAGGCTGTAAGCACAGAGACGTGGCTCCTTCTAGGTCCGTCCCCTGAGCAGAGGTGGCAGATTTGGAGCTGTGCCACTGGCTGAGCTTCTGGGGCAGCACCTTCTGCCACTGCCACTGCAGCTCCCTCCTGCAAGGCACGTGCAAGACTTCTGGCTGCATCTTTCTAATCGTATCTGTCTGCTCTTGACAAGGCACTGTGGGATAAACTGCAGTCCTTGAGCCCCTGATGTCTCCTGCCAAGCATTATTTATCAATGAGGACTCATCCCGGGCTCTTTATTCTCATACATTAAGCAAAGAGTTACCACGGACAGTCTCTGAGCCTGATGACTCTTACTGTGTGTTTAGCAGCTGTACTGAAAAGTATTCCCTTTCACTTTGCTGCCAAGTGTGGGCTTGTGAGCTCAAAATGGCTTGAGGTTTGATTAGGTGAGGGTGCTGAGTTGGTTTTTCAAGGTTTCTTGCCATATTAGATGCAAGAATAGGAACTACCTACTTCAAAATGCTTTTGCCATACCATAGTAATAAAATGCTCTGGGATAAAATGGTGTCCTGGCAGACTGGTTTAACAAGTGGTGTAAACTAGAATTACAAACCACTGATTTTGAAATCTTAGAAAACACCAAAACAACAACTAATCTTGGTGCTATTTAATTCTTGGCAATACTTGATCTCTATTTTCTAACACTCGAAAGAGAAAACTTATAATCTTGGAGCTATAAATGTTTCGGCCATTATGTTTCATCAGTAAATTTAATGCACATTTTCCCCCTTTTAAAGCATACCTCACTTTTGGAGCAATGTGCTCTGTTTAAACACTGTAGAGAATGCAGATGCATCTTCTGCTTTAGCTGACTGAAGTGAATTTATTGCCCCTGATCATCATGTTTAGAAAGGCTTTTATTCGTAGAGATTTTACTCATTAGAAAAATCAGAAAGATACTAAATGAGAATCTCAGGTGATCTGTGACTCTCATTAAAGTAGTTCATTATACTCACCAGCTAATGAGTTCATATATTTTTGGATTTCCCTTTGAGTAGTGGCTGTAAAAGTGCTCAAATTGTTTAAGGGAGGCTGAAGAAACTATTCCTGTTAGTTACTGCTGTGCTCTGAGATTAAATGTAGCCTGGAATTGCTTCCAAAGTGCAGGATATCTGATGTTCCTCGGTGTGTTGGTGTGTGCAGATGCACTGATGCAGTGGTTCTGTGACAGTGGGTTATGTAAACCCATGGCAAAGTTCGCTGTAGGCAGCTTCTCCTTTTCATAGCTACAGTAGGGAGAGAGAAAAACAGTTGAGAAATTGAATCCTAACGCTTGTGTGCTTGTTTTTCTCTTTCCTAGGAATTTTTAAAGAAGGAGTTTAGTGAAGAAAACGTTTTGTTCTGGCTAGCATGTGAAGAATTTAAGAAAACACAGGGGAAAAAACAGGTATGTGTCCTGAATAAAGTTTAGTTGTCAACAAAGTTCACTTAGCAGAGCTGCAGCTAAACCATTCCTGTTGTATAACGTGCTCTGTGCAAATGCAAATAAACGTATTTGAAGAAACGGCACCAAAATCATCGTGGTGGAATTGTTTGGAAACAAAGCTGGTTCTATTTCCAATCAAAACTAAATGCTGGAATTGTCACGTTTCCCCTGTTTTGAAACCTCTGAACTTTTTGTAATTGCTTGGGAATAGCAGCAGGTTCATTAATTCAATGGTGTTGCATCATCTTGCTTGCAAATATAAAGATATTTCATTCAGGACCTTTTTAAAGCATAGCAGCTATTACATGGCAATGAACACCACTGTAATTCTTTAGTGAGACATAAAAATAACACACGGCACAAACGAAAATGTTTTACAGTACCAAACTGTAACACTTTGCCTTATCAAATTACAAGTTACAAAACAAATAAAGCTGAGGGTCTGTTTAAGCTTTTTTTTTGTATAAATATATTGCCCAAATCAATTTTCATTTTCAGGAAAGCTGTGCCTTTCCAGTAGCAAATACTCCACTGGAAATTTTTTCAGCAGCCACCTCCAGTAAGTTTTTTCCACTGCTTAGACCTTGGTTTACATTTAGATCCACCAGAAATACAGGATCCACTTTCGCATTTAGACTTTGAAGCCTATAAAAGTCAGGCCTAAAATAGGTACCATGTTTTGTTGTTTCTGAAAAAGTTTTTTTTCGCTACTGGGGTTTTTTCATTTGTTACTTTTGTTACTTCCTCGAGAAATTTCAGATTTGTTTGGTCTTTGAGAGGGTTCTGTGAGCGTGCAATGAAGTGCTTCCAACATTCCAACTGAGCATCACTATCCTCAAGAGTCAGACTCCTAAAGCCCCTTTTTTCCTGTGTGCAGGTCTTGTTGCCAAAGGGAACATTTTAGAAGGCAGCAGGTACGAAGGTACACTCTCCTGGCCTGAGTGTGCAGGGTGAGGAGGTGGGACTGGGAAATGCCACTTCAAACTGCTCCAAAGGGTGCAGTTTGTGCTCCGAGTAACACCCGAAATGCCAAGGAACAGGAATCGGGCGGGAGAACTGGACTGGGGGTGTTAAGACAGGCAGGTGTAAGAGAGCTTTGTCCAGACTGAAGGATTCCTCTCCTGAGGTCAGTCAGTTTTCAGCTGAAACAGTTTCCCAGCAGATTTTCAACAACAACAACAACAACAACAAAAATCCCTGGTTTTCCAACCAACGTATTTTCGGGAGAGCAGTCTACATCCTGTAAATATTCTTTGGTTTGCACTGAAAAAGGATTCCCCTCAAAACAGTTGGCGTGGTTTAGTTATGAATACTTTTGGGTGTTGATAAATCCACAACCCGCCCCTCCACCCAAAATAATATATTTTGCAGGAAGAGGAAAATGTTCAGTTTGACTGAGCACTTTGTAACATTTAGCTCTGGTTCAGCTTGGTGTCTTCAGCTGCTTCCCTCCCTCATTAAAGGTCCACAAATGCAGATAATCTTCAAAAAGGAACAACCAGCCAGTCTCCTTTTCTGTAAGGTCCCATGCCTTGCAGTGGGATAATAACTGTATTTTCCCTTGCTGAATAATTTCCGTATCTTGTGCTATTTTAGGATTGCTAGTACAGGAAATGGTAAAGTGATGTACAGAGATAAGAGCTTAGTGAATCCTTGAGTGAGTTGCCAAATGAATGGACAGAGACTGAACTAGGTTCTGTTTGGATTAATTATTCAGTACCAATCATTACACAGTACTGCTCAGGCTATTATAACTGGCTGGAATAAATGTGCTTTAGAATGACACAGACTTACAGTAAGTTTTTATAGCTGCTGCTTATGGATACCTTTGTTTAGATAATTTACAAAGCTGGGAAAAGCACTAAAAATAGAAATATTTCCAGTGTTTATGATAGCATGAAGCATGAATTTGTCTTCTGAAAGTGACTCTTCTAGAAATCAGTTTGTATCTATTTACTGTGAGCAAAGTATTCTAAAACCAATTTTTTACCTGTTTTATAACCTGTTTCTCCTTAAAACTGGTTTACCACAGAAACTAACTCATAGACACTTGGGCTTTTGGTCAGATGAAGGTGGTATCAGTTTAACCCAGGCTGGAGTGGGTCCAGAAGAGGCCATGAAGATGCTCAGGGGGCTGCAACACCTCTGCTGTGGAATCAGACTGAGGGTTGGGGTTGTTCAGCCTGGAACAAGCTCCAGGGAGGCCTTAGAGCCCCTTCTGGTAACTAAAAGGGCTCCAAGAGAGCTGGAGAGGGACTTTGGACAAGGGCCTGGAGGGCCAGGACAGGGGGGAATGGCTTTAAACTGAAAGGGCAGGGTTAAATTGGATACAAGGAAGAAAGTTTTTACTGTGAGGATGGTGAGACGCTGGAACGTGTTGCCCAGAGAGGTGGTTGGTGCCCTGTCCTTGGAAACATTTGAAGACATTGCTGGATGGAACTCTGAGCAGCCTCATCCAGTGAAAGGTGTCCCCTGTCCCTGCAGGGGGTTGAAACTAAATGACCTTTAATGTCCTTTCAAACCTAAACCGTTCCATGATTCTACGAATGTTTGGGGATTTTTTTCTCCTATTTTAAAGTATAAGATAAACTTTTCATTACTTGGCATGAGGGTTCTGGTGTAGGGTTTCTCTTGGTCAGTTTAAACTCGCAGAGAGGTCACCACCTGGCCAGGGGCTGAGTGCCCACTGTGCCAGGGACACTCACTGTCACCCTTGCTGTGTCAGCCTGGAGCAGTGTTTGGTTTGCATGGGCTGGGATTGCAGCAGGATGGTTGGCTCAGGGCCTGTTCTGTCCTTCCCTCATGTCCTTTCTGGTCCTGGCAGGCAGATGCAGGCTCGCTCTGCTCCTGCTTTCCTTGGGTTGCAAACTAGCAGCATTGGTGCCACTCTAGGGAAATATCCTGGGCCTTTCCTCAGGACTGAACAGGTTTGGCTCCGTGGTTACTCTCACCAGTCACGTGGGTTCTGCCAGGAGCTGACTTAGCTCAGGCCAACACAGGCAGATCTTGGAAGATGCTGTGCAGATACATCTTCTCTGTCCCCTTCCTCTTGAATGAGAGCCCCTGTGCAGCCAGCAGTGCTGGATCCTGGGACCACAGGGAGCACTGGCAGGAATTAGGTCAAGTCAGCTCACAGCAGTGAGCTCTTCTGCCACCCATATGGTCCTCATCTTAGGGCACATTTTTAATTATTGAGGTGGGAGTGGTGGGGACCAGTGAATAACATTGAACTTTAAATATTTTATTGGAGTTAGTCATATGTTGTTGCATTTGGGACTGTTAATGAATCAAACAACATGTCATTTGTGCTGCTTCCCAGGGTTTCAGTGTTTCTGCTCTTGCAGCTGAGCTTTTGAAATAAATTACAGATTGTAATAAATGCTTCCAGCAACAGGGAGTACTTTCAGCTATTGCTAAAACCCACCACAGTATCCACTTGGAAGGTTTGTAGAGAACGATTTCAGAACAAAGTTACGTCTTCAGGAGTTCCTTCTGTGTCTTCCCACGTGGAATGTGGCAAGGGTTTAGCAGGACTGGGTAATGCTGCACAGCTGCTGACTGCTGGAGCCTGCTCTGATGAGCATCTGGGGCTCCCATTCACCTCATTTGGGAGCCCCACATGCTTGAGAGCTGAGTCTGACCTTAGGAAAGGAAGTGGGAAATAATATTGTATCCACTTGAAATAGCGAGGGGGGTTGCTGCAGACAGAACTTTGTACTCCAAATGGGAATTTGGCACGGATGCTGGGGAGAGCACACAGATGGGAGTGAAAAGTGCCAAAAATCCTTTAACAACCACCTGTGAACAAGATCCCAATTTAAGTGGTGTTTCAGTTCCAGAGCAGAGTCCCCTGTGCTGGGCATCAGCTTCAGGCTGCTGCAGAACCAGGAATGCCACTGACTGCTGGGGGACCAACCCTGTCTCCTCCACCTGAACCTGCCTCTCCCTGGGTCACATTTGGGGTGTGTATGAACACACCAGCAGCTTTAGCTGTACCTTCAAACAAATTATAAATTTTAGTTACACTGATACTTTACTACTAGAAACACAGACGTGGCACAGCACTTCTCTTTGCAGCTGAGCCTGTAAGGTTTAGCTGTGCATTTCCGTGTTTTCCCATCGCTGTGAAGTCAGGTCCCCCGTGTCTCTCCAATGGCCCCCTCTCCCTACCACAGCTCTTTCACTTCCTTTCTTTGTTATTCTTCCTCACAAAATCCAGAGAGCCTCCCTGTTTCACCAGCCTCCCACGCAGTCCTCTTGTTCCCCTGCTCGCTCTTTAAACTTCCTCACAGTTACTTCTAGTTCTGTGTTTCCTCTCAAGCCTTTCTCTGCTCCTCCTCTACAGTGCCCAGCTTGCTCCTGTGCCCTCGGGCAAGCAGCACCTGCTGCTCTGGAGCTACATCTGCCTTGATGAGCCAGCAGCTAAGGACACCCTGGCAGTTCCAGCAGAGCAGATAACTTTGGAGCACGTACTGCAGCTTTTCCCTGGGTGTGTGTGCTGCTTTTCCTCTCGCTTTATTTCCTCTTTTCCATTGACTCAATAGGAGGGCAAATGTTTTTCTCGGTCCCTTACCGTTCTCTCAAATGTTGTTGAAATTGGACAGCAGGTTCAAACTTATTTAGGGAGTGCAATCACTTGCTCGTGCAATAATAGCTCAGGGCATTAACTTTGCTCGTTAAAGCAGTGACACCTCTGACCAATGGGACTAATTGCTCATTTAGAACAGATGTGGCTGACCCTGTCCCCCCATCTGTGAAACTGGAAGAACTGAATATTGTTAAAAACAGTTCATTGTGACCTAATGCACCTGACATGTAACGTTCTACCCATCAGATGAATAATCTGCTTTAAAAATACTGGAAAACGTGAGTCCCCTTCAGCAGCGAGGGAGTTAACTCTTTAGGCCTCCTCAATTCTCAAACACATGCAGCTTTTCTTCTAATTATCCCCAAATGTAAACGTAAATGTATCTCAGCTGCAAAACATGAAAGAAATTCTGTGGCTCCTTCATGGGCAAGGGTTTAAATGCTTCCTTCTTCAGGCCCCCTTCCCATCAAAGACACAGCCCTTCAGCTGGTGCTGCTGTGGAGCTGTGGTTACTCATCAGAGGTGCTGTGGGGAACGCTGAGGAGCACCCAGGGCTCGGGGACACACAGCTCCTGTTTTCAGTCTGCAGAATTTGGATTGTAGCAGGCTCTTGCCTGGCTTGGCTCTTTTCTACCCCTCTGGCTTTCTCTTATCCAACCTTCTGGTCAAGGAGGAGCTTGCATTCAGAGGATTGTGATTACTCATTTACTGCTTTGAAGTTTAAAGATGCTGGTTGGGTCAAGATGTTATTGCTGTTACTGGTTTGCCAAGGGAAGAACTCTGAAATCAGGGCAAACACCAACCAACACCTACCTTTATTTATCAACTTTTCGGGGGCTGTTGGGAGTCTTATCTTTACCATTTGGTCAAGTTGTTGGTGTTTCCTTTGCTCAGGTAGTCAGTGTTGTGGGTGAGCTGCTCTGAGGTGGTAGTTAAGACAAAGCCTGCAGTATGACAGGGTTATCCAGCAGTAGCACAGATTATACCCCACCTCTGCCTAGGCTTGCCTTGCAGTAAGTTTCCACAGTGTTTTCCTCTGGGTTCCTTGCACATCCTGATGATCTGTTAGTAAAAATAGTCTTCTAAGTAGTGAAGACAAGGCCTAGTTGGTGGTGCTGAGCAATTTCACACCAGACACTCGGATTCAAACACCACAACTTGCTGTGACCGAAGTGCTCACTACTGGGAGCTTCCACTGATGTCAGCATAGATGTTTGCCTGCAGAGATGTTTTTCTTCCAGTGCAAAGGAACTAACACAGGTAAGCTGATCTATGTGCATTTGTTACTTTTTTTTGCTTTTTTTTTGTTTAATTCGGAATATGTTTTAGTTTTAGGACTGTGAACCTCAAGACGTGACCTAGGTCTGCCTCCAACAAAACGTTAACCAATACAGAGATTATCTACACAGCAAGTAATGCTTTAAATAAATATGTCCTTTTGCAGATGCAAGAAAAAGCTAAAGAGATTTACATGACTTTCCTGTCCAGTAAAGCTTCCTCCCAGGTCAATGTGGAAGGGCAGTCCCGTTTGAGTGAGACCATCCTGGAGACACCTCACCCTCTGATGTTTCAGAAGCTCCAGGACCAGGTAAAGTTATTTTGTTCAATAACACCGTTTCATTAGTTCTTGTCTGTTTTTAATGCACTCCATACAACCATTCTAATTCCAGTTCAGCACGTTCCTGGAAAAGTGGGTGAGTTTTCTCCTGGGTTCCCGTGAGGGTAGTTTGAGACTCCCCCCGCTCAGTAACTCGGTGCCTCCGTTTTCCTGTGTGTTCACTCGTGCTGAGTCATTGCTGATGTTTGTTTCCACAGTTGCCACTGGTTTCCTTGAGAGCTCAAGATTCTTCATTTCGCTTTGATTTGGTATTTATATTGATATGAACATAACACAGTTTTCGGAAAAGCCTCCTCTTCTGTAACTTGGAGAAGTTGGTATCTGCTTTGCCTTTTCCCAAAGAACCTGGGAGGTCTGGTAGAAATTAGGCGACACTTTGCAGGCATGTCTTTGGGTGGTAAATTTTCCTGATATTTAGCTGATTTTAAAGCTGGAGTTATGAAGTGAGTCATTCTTATCTGCAGCTTTCCAGCACTTGCAGTACTATTTTTAATTCCTGTACCATCCTCAGGACTACCTGCATTTTCCATCTGGCTCGTTCCTTTCATGGAGAAACAGCACACACTGATTTAAATAGTGTTTTCAGCCCATTTCGGTCAGGTATTGAATACATGAGCTGGGACTGGCTGGGTCAGTTGAAGGAGTCTGAGGAGCAAAGGCTCTGCTGTCTTTCAAGCAGGTTCCAAGTCATTAGCAGTGGAAATGTCTGAAACTCAGTTTCCATGTGAGGAAGCAGAGTTTTTCATGGAAAAACTTCTGGCTGGGGGGGAAGGGAAAGAAATGTTCTGGTACATCTAAGCGCTGCAATTCAGGGTGGGTGATTATGAGAGTGAAGCTGGAGAGACTGCTGGAGTTAAAATATTCTGCAGTTTTACAAAGGACATGCACGTGGACAGCCAAGGATTAGTAATACCCAGTCTGGAGACTTGCTAGACCAGGGGTAGAGGAATCCCACTGGTGTGGGAAAAACGTCTGTGAACTTCTACAAACAAATGCAGAACATTTACTGGTCATTGCAGGATTCCACTGCTTGAAGCTACTGTTTATTGCTGTTAGATAATAGTTCAGAAGAGTTATGGTCTTCTCTAGTTTTCAATCCTTATAAAGTTATGAAGAGTCGTGTAATTTGTTCTCCAAAGAACAAATTGTTAACTGCTGCTGGTGCTGTGTGTCTGAAGTGTAAAAAGGCAGAGCTTGGAAGCCACAGTCGGGTCTCCAGCATTGCTGGTAACCAGCACTTTGGTTCTCCAGAGACCTACTGGTTTAACTGGTACTGCGGGTAGGCTGTGGGTTTGTGCTCACAGGGTGGCCTTAAACAAATGGCTTGGGGGCAGTTGTTGGTGCTGACTGAAGTGGTGATAGAGTGGTTCATAGGAATCTGTGTGTTTAAAAATACTTAAAGAGTAAATGTTGCTGCTCCACAAAGGCAATGAGAGGAGGGGAAGGGGAGAAGGGGATTCTGCTTTTGCACACAGTTATAAAATCTGTCTGTTCTGTACACTTGGCTGACCAGACTGCAGAAGATACTGATCTCAGTGCTCTTTCTCTCTGGGAGATGCTTTAAGTGATACCAGGAACAAGAGGGGTCTAAGTTCTCAACACTCACGCCATGTTTTAACAGGCAATGTCTTCCTTACTATTTTTTCCCTTGAGCTGCTTGGATAAATTTAATTACATTGTAGTTGTCCAGTGCCAGGAGGTGTAATTGGGCTTGGCTTTGCCTAACTGCATTGGTTAGGGTCTGCATGGAGTGGGTGCTTTGGGATTTTTCATATTCCGATATGTAGCTTATAGAACAGTATTTCCACAGTTCTAAACACAAACTTAACTATTTAAACATGCTAATGACCAGTGGTTGGTAAAATCCACCATGTAATTTACTTGTAAGGGAGCTATTTCAGCAAACACACAGACAAGAACAGTCAAGTTTTGGGTGTTTGCCTTTATTTGTCCAGGTTCCTCAAGGATGTGAAATAAAAAACAGTTTAAGGGTGTTTTCTTCCTCCTAGCAGGCAGTTGTGTTACCTGGTTTTACTATCAGTTAGAAGGGAGACTGTAAAGGTAGAGCTGCAGTTATCCAGACGTGGATTAGCCACACATGCAGGTCAGAATCCAGAAACTTGTCTTGGAAATTGAGTTACTCTGAGTACCATAAAATGTAATCAGTCCTGAAACATGACTCAGAGAGGCTCCAGTGAAATAATAGGCTGAGGGTGATGTTGGCTTTGGTTTTGCCTCAGTTATAGTTCTGAGGTTTACTTTTTTTTATTTCCCCTCTGTTCCAAGACCGGCTTAAATATATAGTCCTGACCTTGACACCTGAACAGTTTCCAGACTCCTCTCCCAAGCCTTTCTGCTTTCAGAAAACTCCAAAAGAGTTGCAGCTTTTTTGTCTGTGGTGGATATAAATAGAAGAGCAGAAGTAATGTTGAGGGACGAGCCTGAACTCAAGCCCTGGGAGAGAAAAGCTGTACTTGGTGCTGACTTCATGCTGGCTGTCTGCTGGCCATGAGAAGGGCAGCTCTTGGCCTAGTGTAAAGCATAATGGCATTACTTTAATCCATGACCAACAAATGCCACGTTTTATCTGGTAAACTACATCTGCACCTTTGTGGCAGGTACCTGCAACATTCCTGATCTGGCCTGAGACCAATCTTGATGTAGTAGTCTAAAAAAGTTGGGAATATTGGCATAAGTTTAAGAAACCTCAGTCAAACCAGTTGTTTTAGTCCGGGTTCAGTTTGAAGTTTCAGTATTTGTGTAAATCATTTAGAGGTTTTCCTCAGTTACCTGGTGCTCTGCAGCCCCTTTGAGACCTGGAAGTGTGTATTTGCAGTGTCTTGCTTTTTTTTAGTGATGCTTTAGTACTGGCAGAACAAAAGTACACTGGAATTGATACCGTTCTTCTCATTTAAAATCTTGTTTTCCTTAGGTCATTGGCTTTGTGTTCTTTTCCCCTCTCTTACCAGATATTCAACCTCATGAAATATGACAGCTACAGCCGCTTCCTGAAGTCAGACATATTCCTAAACCATAAGAAGTGTGAGGAGCAAGAGGAGAATTCACCAGAGGCTCAGACTGCAGCTAAAAGAGCATCGAGAATTTACAACACATGATACAAGGGATCTCTTCAGGAGAGGCAACACAGTAATGAAATTACACTCAGGAACAGTCTAGGTTTAGAGCAGTTGCATTTAGGGCTTGGAAAGCTCCAAACCTTTTTAGGAGATACTTACCTTCTTCATTGCTTGAATGACTAATTGTTTTTGCATGATAGCTATTAACCAAGCACCCATGGAAAGGCTGTTTTCCTGATAAAGGCTGAGGAATTCCTCCATAGCATGGATTGCCTTCCATATTTCACAGGTTAAAATGCTTCCTATTCTTGTCTTGTCTTCTCTCACCATGATGATGAGAAATGGGAGACAGGGCGGTTGTTGTTTTATTTTTGCCTCGCAATTTTTATTTGTGACTAGCTTTTACATCCTGAACTGCTGGGGGAAGCTATTGAGGAGCACGTTTCACATTAACGTTGGGGATGAGTCACTCATAGCAAATCTAATCACGAAGGGACAGCAGCTTCCAGGTTTAAGCTCAGTCAAATCCAATCCCTTCCTATGTAACTTTCTTTCACGGTGATACCTGTTTTGCTCTGCCTTCTTTGCTCAATCAAAGTACCCCTCTCCTCATGATTTTAATTTCTTTATTTCCTAAATTTTCTCCATCTTTTTTTTTTTTTTTGCAGTAGACAATCACTTTCTTCGGAAGGTGGAATAATCTTTATTCCCTTGGGAACAGAAGCCCTAAAATAGACACAATCTCAGAAGAGCTTCTGCCTGCCATTAGGAAACGTGACAGCAAACATCCCACTAGGGCGCACTGATGGCAGCACAGCTTGGCTGGGGCATGTCCTGCATGTCCATGTAACATCACTGTCAGATGCTGCTGTTGGGAAGCACCTGGTCTCTCCCAGGTCTCCAGGACAATCCTGCCCTTTGCAGCAAGAGCACTTTGGCAAAGGACCAACAAACCGTATCTGGTTTTGTTTTACTAAAATCTCTCCACTAAAGTCACCCTGCCTTATTTTGTTTGCTCCAGAACAGTATTTCAGGGTTTTTTTTCCCATTTGTGGCTTTGGAGAACTGCAGTGGAACAGGGGCTTGGCACTGGGATTCGACCATTCTGACACCAGGCTTGAGAGGAAGGGGAATTTATTTCTGCCTGGTGCCATGAAAGATGAAATGCCAGGGAGGGTTAAGGAAGACACTCTGTGAGCTTCCATGTTGTCCTGGGAACGTGTCAGAGCTGCACAGCACATCTTGGCATGCAGTTTTTCATGTGTTCAAGTTTTTTTTTTTAGTTAATTCACTGCAGTGCTCCTGAATTGCAGGTTAACTTGGGAAAGCGTATTAACTACGTGTTCTATTTACAGGCCTCTCAGTTTGTAGTTTAGCTGTTTCACATTCTCTCATTATTTACTTTTTAATTTTTTTTGCACTGCTTGTTTTGAACTTGTGTTTGTGTGCTGGCTAATCTCAATACACAGTTAGCTTTTGAACATTTTATGCCTCCTTTTTGCCAGAAAGGCCAGACATGTTTTACATGTTACTGTCGCTATCAATGTTCTAAGCTAAATCTAGGCTGCCATTTTTGAGGATGCAAACTCACTTTCTACACTTGATTACTTCTCCTTAACTCTGAGCCCACTCTTTCAGGTGATGTACAAAGAAGGTTGTTTCCATGGGCTTTTCCCTAGTTAGATATAAAAGTGGGAATGGAAGTCCTGATTCTTCCCCCTGAGCTACATGCCCCGCTCATTTTCAGAAAATCAGAGAAGAGGTCATTGTCTCCATGTGCTTGTTGTGAGGTGTAATTCTTATGCACTGAGGTACTTTTCCTTTCCTGCTCTCTAAAGATTTGATGGTGAAGTCATATTACCTCAGGCACTTTCTGTGGTATTTGACCTCGTGTTTAAGCTGTATTTCAGTGTTTTATTGAATAGGGATGAGTTAAACACATGCATGAAGATTTCTTTTTTCTTTTTTCTTTTTTTTTTTTCCCTGAGGGGCCCTAGGAAATGGGACCATCCAGTTCTGCACTTGCCAACCCTTGGTAATCTCAGGATTACCTCTTCTGAAAATCCACTGTAATAACGATCTCTTAATGTCTGCCACAGCAGACTTCTGATAGCATTGAATTCCTTGGGAGTGAGCAGTTTAAGCAGTTTAAGAGTTGGGATTTGTCTCTTCCCAGTATTTCCTGCAGAAGTCTTAGTGATACTGAAAACTTCAGGATGGGGACCTTCATGGGAGAAGTGCAGAACGAGCTCTTACCACATTCATCACATGGATGCACAGCAGATTCATTTTTAATCATATTGATTTTAAAAATGCATGAGCAAGGGAGAAGAGTCTTTGACTATCATATTTTAAAACAAATATAAGGAATAAAACCAGGAGCTGTATGAACAAAGGTGGGGCATTAAAGAGAGAAAGTATTTGTTTGTAGCTGCTTATAAACAACATTCTCCTTGGCAATATGCTGCCTACCAGGTACTGTCTTTGCTTGTTAAGAGCAAGTGCCCCATAGGAGTGGACACCAAGGTGCTTTACACTACTGCCAGACAAAGGTTACTCAAATGGAAATGTATTTTTTAGCAGCATCTCAATACCTGTGATGTTTATTTCAATACCTTTTATGGTTCTAATCTAATATGCCTAAATCCACGAAATTCTTAATCTTTGAATTGCTCTTTCACTTCAGAGGTGAAAAGTGGGATTGCCCCGTTGGCTGTCTTGTTTATGGTATCTGGTTTTATTTTTTTTTTAGAACACCAAGAAGTGGACTTGCAAGGTACAGAAATCCAAGACCTTTTCCTATTTGTTAGATTATCTGTATTTTTCAGCAAAAGAGCAATCAAATTAAAACCATGCAAGCAGATATCTGTAACTGCAACATGTATCTATGTGGAGAAAGTTATTTTACTTCTGTTGATTTTTGTCACTGGTCAAACTTACTTTGGGAAATAGATGACATTTGCTCTGTGTGGCATGGAACAAAATACACAGAAAGAAAAAGAACTGTTTCCCTACAAGTAAATCCTGCTTTCCAGGAACAACTGTAAACATCGCATAGAACCTCAGGCTGTAAGTGGGTGCTCAGTTGCTTTATGTAGAAATTAAAGACAGGATCTGCTCCTCTTCTCAGAACTTACACTGAAGGTATGAGCACAAAAAAACCAAGCAAGAGAAGTTTAGTGCCTGATTGCATGCCTTGAACTCTACCTTGTTTTTTGTTTCTCAGCTAAAAAATTAAAATACTCTACAAATACACCATATCTGTGTGCTGACAGCTGGTTTATGTTTTGAACACAGTTTGGGCCAAGATCTCTTCATATCCCATAGTTATCCCATCCAGCTTTCAGCCCCTGCTAGCACAGTTGTTCACAGCCTGTCCGCAGCGCTTTTCTCCTGGAAGATGGGATGACACAGTGGGGCTCACGTCTGAGCAAGCCCTTGTCTGAACAAGCTGCAGAAAGTCACTTGAGCAGTGAAAGATGCTTCTTGTACCTTCCTCACCTCCCACTTCTTTGTTCCTGCTGCATTTCTTCCGTTGCACTGATGTGGAGAAGGAGGGTTTGAAAAGTCAGAGTGAGGGAGGGAGAGGAAAATACTGGAATGTTCAGGTTTGGATAACAGTTTGGAAGGTGCTTATATTTTACTGAAAATTCAGACTTATTTCAAATGGGTAGCATTTGCATCTGGGCTAAAAACTATTAGGTCTGTGTTGCAGGGAGATCCTATGTTTCTATGGCTGGTTCAAAGCTGAAAAGCAATATATTCTCCCTCTTATAAGTTACTTATAACAAATGTCTGCCCCTGCCAAAACCAAAGTTTACGTGACGGTGATAATTTCCCTGTCCCAGGGGCAGTTCCTCTCGTTTTACATCCAGCACGGCCCATGTCCGAGGGCTTTAAGGGCCCTTTTGGCAGAGGCACAGTTCAAAGCGAGCTCTGGGGCATCCTTTACCCCAGGAGCTCTGTGTGACTTTACTGTGCTGCCATACAAGTGCTCAGCAGCTGCGGCCTCCATTCTGATCCCTCCAGTTTAGGAGCTTGACTCTAATTAGGTGAAAGATGCTTTTCATCAGGGCTGTTATATCTTGGCTGATCAAAGTGCAAATCCCTTGCAGCCAGGAGCTAAAAAGCACCCGATTCGAAGGGGCTGGGGAGGGTGGGGGAGCAAACAGGGGAGAGGCGGCATGTGGCCGCTCTCCGGAGGGATGGAGCGATTGCCAA
This sequence comes from Oxyruncus cristatus, assembly GCA_013399855.1. Lineage (NCBI taxonomy): Eukaryota > Metazoa > Chordata > Aves > Passeriformes > Cotingidae > Oxyruncus > Oxyruncus cristatus. The sequence continues at coordinate 694,238 of VXAY01000978.1, forward strand.
ATTTAACAGCACCCTCTCCTGGCTCTTGGCAGAATAACGTGGTGCTGGGCTTGGAGGGAGGTTCCAAACACGGGAAGGTCGCGGCTGCTTCTTCCTCAAATGCGGGGGACTTGGGGACCCCTCTGTCAGCAATAAACGCGGCCAAGCTGCAGCGCTCTGCTGAGAGGCACAGCGGCTGTTTGCCCCTGCAGGATCTGGGCAAAACTGGGGGGGATCGCTGTGACAAAGAAAAGGGATCAGAATTGCTTCGAAAGCCGGCACTGCAGAGCACACGAGGCTCCCGAGCCCCTCACCCTGCCCCGTGCTACGACACCGCAGGGAAGGGCCAGCGACTGTGCCTTCCCCCTGCCGGGCTGGGCTCGGCTGAATCCCCCGAGAGGGACGTCTGTGAGGGCAGCAGGGACCAGCTCGCTGAGCGCTGCAGCCCTCACACGCCTCCTTCCACCGCACCGACCTCCTGCCTCCGCTAAAAACCCAAACCGTGACCCGCCTGCATCCCCCTGTCACTCCCGGGCTCTGTAAACCCTGTTGCACTTTACAGAAAAATCTGCAAACCGGCGAGAAAGGTTGGCTGAGAAAAGCAGTGCTGCACGGGCAGGGCAGGGGCAGCATTACCCCCTGCTCCTTGTTCTCTTTGCCATCTCGATTTGCAGCAGAATCGGGCAGTTTGTTTCCACACCAGAGCGCGGCTGCAGCAGTGCGTGTTTTCCCAAAGCAATCCCAGGGTTGTCTGTGAGCTGCGCTGCCTGGCCAGACCCCTCATCCCAGGGGACATCGTGGTGGTCAGTGGGGCTTCAGCAGGACCATGTGCCAGGCTGCAATTCAGCCGGCAGGAGCTGAGCCAAAGCTGGTAACAAATGTGGTTTTCATCAGGCCTATCTCAGCTGCCCGTGGGATATGTCTGCCGCTGAGCATTTGATTAGACAGATTTCAAGTGTTTTTCCATGTCATGAGTAAGAGGAGGTGGGAACTTGAAATAGTTGAACAAGTTATGCTAACAATTGCAGCACCAAAGCTCTCCCAGAATTAAAAAAAACACACCAACTTGGAGGCAAGTTAAAACCTTTCAGGTTCTTTTTCCAAGCTACAGTAGGGAAACAGCTGAACATAAATTTTTCTCAGTTCCTGTTCTGTATTTACTGGTTTCGCAGTTTTTCCACGGTGTGAATGCTAGGTTTAGACATTTTTCACATCCCCAGTACACACAACATAAACATGTCCTTTTTGCATACCTGAAGTGCCACAGAGATGGATCTGACAGTGAAGAGTGTAGAGGACAAGCTGGATGACCCTTGGTCTGCAAAGAGATACCAAATGATATGAAATCCCCAAATCTGAAGGACAAAGGGTAGCCCTGCTACAGCTACCAGTGAGACTGAGAACCTCAGCACATGGTGAAATCCCAGGGGCAGAGTTTTGGTGCAAATCACTCCCTCAATGAATGGGAAATCCACCTCTGTTGCTTTTCTTGCAGTGTTTAGTCAGCCACTGTTGAAAACTGTTCTTAACATCCTGACCAGGCTTCTTGGAAAATCCCCAGGCCTAGAGAAGTCCTCCTGGACACCAAAATTGCAATCCCCCACATAATGAAGATAATTGGGCTCACAGAACATCTCTGACTGCTGCTCACTCCACATCTTGGACATCACTTCTCACTGAGGAAGTATGAAATAACCGGGGTTTTTTTAGAGCAAAGCTTTTATCCTGAAGCCAGAAGAGTGTGAGCTGTGTGTTTTATCCTTTTATCCCTTTTCCCCACCCACTTCCTTTTTCTGCTGTAGAGCAATGAGTGAACTCTTTGTGATCTCTGCTTTCCGAAGGGTTCCTCGCCCAAGCTGCTCCGCAGACTATCGCTGGCATCCCAGCTAACACACGGCTGGGAGTGACAGCCGTGCTGCAAGGAATTAAGTAAATTATTTCCACTTCAGGGTTTGGTCCTGTTCCCTACGTTATGTAGCTTTTCAAGCATTTTCCATCCACTCAGATGAATATTTGTGTATCATTTACGGAACACGGACAAAGTCTCTCTGAACCAGAATTTCCAGCCTCAAGGCGACTTGTTGTTTTTGGAGTCACCATCAGGCCTCGGGCAAAGGCTTAAGGGAAATCCCATCCTCTGTAGTTGGGCCAATAACACTGTAAACTTAAAGATGGACTGTCTTTTTCTGAGCTCAAGCTTAGGCAACAGCCCAGCCCCTCACTGAGCCAGTAGCAGCAGTCAGAAAAACTACTGAGTGTGGCAATTTTTTTGGTAATTGTTGGTGTTTGTTATTTTGACTCTTTGCTCCGGTTTGCTGAAAATTCCCTTTCATGTGCAAGTGTGGAATGTTCTTCTGTGCCAGGAGAGCTGCCAAAACCTGAATCAGTGTTTTTTAGTTCTTCTTCTTCCATTTTTGCCCCCACTTCAGAAGAGAGGCTCCAAGTTAGAAAAACAGAACTGGGAAGTGCTGAGACTTTCCAGGGCTCAGCACTTTCAAAGAGGGATGCCCAAGGACGTGACTGACCTCCACTGGGTGTGGGTGGAAAGGAAAGGCTGCACAGCTGAGTGCTACCAGGAGTAGACTGTGTTCAGGGTTATGGTGCTAAGGGTCAGCTGTCCTTGTGTACATAACTGAAATCCCAACAAAGCTCTCCAACTGGATAGGAAGAGAGGGCGGAAAAATCAGTCTATCGACCCAAATAGTATATTTTGGTGTGCTAAATAAAAGTTGAGATAGCCATAGCAGTGACCAGAGTGACATAGATGAAGAAAAGCATTAGTCTGCATTCAGGCTAATTCCAGTTTTGTCCCGTATGGAATGACTGGTGGAACCAAGACTGGTAGGGCAGGGGAGTTACAGCTACACCTTGAAAACCATTATTCACCTCACTGTTGTTTCTTAATTTGCCTGTAGGTGAGTTCAGCTGGGAACTGAGGTCTCCAAAATCATGAGATGTGTATGTCCTGGCAATTTTCATTTCACTGGTGTGGCAGCAATATCATATTAAGCAGCATTTTGCTTCAAGGCACATCTTGCTTCACCAGGTTGGGAGATTTATTGTCATCTGGACTGCAGCAGAGTGAAGCACCTGCTTCCCAGAGGATGTGCAGACATCACACCCATCCTTTCTTTGCTCTTGGTGGTCTCCACGCTGCTCCTTCAGCCTTCCATTTTGTGCAGGCATAACCCACACCAGGATTGTTCCTTTTTTTCCCCCCTTCCTGTTCTCCTTCAAAGCTTATAAATACAGTGGGCAGGGGTGGTTGTACCTCTGGAGGGCTGATGGATCACAAGCCCCCCTAAACACCTTATAAAATCACATATTTTCAACACGGGAAAAAAAGACAGTGATGGGAAAGAAAAGTAATTGTTACTAAGCTCAAAAAAAAGGGAAAGTCACAGCTCACAGTATGGTGAGCACCGCTGTTTTCTTTTGAAAAGCATGTTAACTTGTTACAGCATGTAAGTTGTTCCATAAAGTGTTCCATGATTATTAGTTTTTTCCTAGTGCTTGGATGTATTACACAGTTCTGGTGCACCTCTGCAGCAGCCAGCAGTGTGGGGTTTGGTAGCCATCCTCATCCTTGTAAAACAGACACAGGGCAACGTGGAGCACTAACAGGCAGAAAGTCACAACCCCCTTTATTAGAGTATGACCATCTTTTCTCTTTTGCAATACATGGAAGTCATAGAGGACACTTGTTTTCATGAACCGGTCCTTCGGAGATCAGGGTAAGGAGGTAAAGCACAGCCAAAACAGGTGGGTCACATCAGACCCTCAAGGTGAAAGGATGTCCCCACCTGGTTGTGCAGCTCCCTTAGCTCATCCAGTACATGTGGTTCAAACTGGAAGTGCTGGATCCCAACCTCGGGGCCGCCGTCCCAGCCCGCCCCGCTCAAACAGAGGCACTGTCACAGTGACCCTGGTCGCCCTCCAGCTTCCCACCACAGCACAAGAGGAACAGTGTCTTACGGAGTGGAAGATGCTGCTCAGAGCTCTGCAGCAAGTGTGGGAATCGTGCCTTGTGCTGGGAGGCTTTGGGAGGATGGGTCAGGCCCTTGGGGCTGGTAATGACGCCGGTGCCTTGAGAAGAGAGCTGCTTTCAAAACAAAAACATGCTGCTGGTGGGCATTTCTTGGGTTTATTTTTTGCCAGTGAGACTGGAAACCGAGGTTTTGGTTTACTCCTGACACAGGTGGAGCCATGGCAAAAGTACATCTGGCTATACCTTGCACTGAACCGTTCCTGGGAGCCTGGGCGCACCACGGGTTGGCACTGCCATGGCCCATCTAGGGGTGCTTTGCAAACACGTGTTCCACCAAGGCTGCAGCCCCATTTATTTCTACAGATAACAGCACTAATTCAAAAGTGATTTGGTCAGGTCACAGTTTTTGTGTCTGCTGCAGGTTCATTAAATTAACGCCATTAATTGATTTGCTTTTTGGCGACCTGTCTTAGATGCCTGTTCGAATTGACAGAAGCCAGAGATACCATCTCCACAATTAAATTAATGCTGGGAATTTCGGAGGCTTAAACAGCACCTAACATTGCAGCTGGGGCCAGAGGTAAGATTTTTCTAAATGCTTTCCCCACCCTGCTGCAGGATGGAGCTCTGGTGCCCTCAGCATGGGATGGACATGGACATGTTGGAGTGAGTCCAGAGGAGGCTACAGAGGTGCTCAGAGGGCTGGGGCACCTCTGCTGTGAGGGAAGGCTGAGAGAATTTGGGTTATTAGTTGAGAACAGAAACCTCTGGAGAGACCTTAGAGCCCCTTCCAGCACCTAAAGGGACTCCAAGAGAGCTGGAGAGGGACTTTTGACAGGGCATGTAGTTACAGGCTAAGGGGTAATGGCTTCAAACAGAGAGAGGGCAGGGTTAGACTGGATATTTGGCAGAAATTCTTTCCTGTGAGGGTGGGAGGCCCTGGCACAGGTGATCAGATGATCAGAACACCCAGCACTCACTGCATGGGGCAAGGGTACAATATCGGCCTGTTGTCATGGTGTGACTTATGTGTCAATACTTACCTCTCTTTGCTCTCCTCTTCACACAAGCAGCTTCTGCAGGCAGCCACACCGAGCTGGAGAGTTAAAGCCGAGCTCCTGCACTGTCAACTTCTTTGCCATCATTTCTACAGGTGCAGAAATTGGTCAGCTGTGGCAAAGGTCTGCTAGGCAGAGTGGTCACGAGAGCAGCAGAAACCAGGGTGGGGAAGCAGTTTGTGTGAGGAGAGAGGAAACAGGAGGCAGGGTGTGGAGGGAAGATGGAGAAGGCAATGGGAACCGAGCTGATGCATTTGTATCCAGACTCAATACCAAGCACAGTGTGCAAGCGACAGGGAAATCAAGTAAATACCACCAAGGGGAAAAGCAGGCAGGGAATCAGAACACCTGCGAGCAGGTGAGACATGAAATCACCTGTGTTTGGGAGGTTATTGTGTATGCCCCAAAATGAGGAGAAATTACCCCAGCTGAAGATGCAGGGATGCCAGGAGGGGTTATGCACCTTCCCATTCCTTTGGCTCTCTATTGCTGATAGCAGGTGGGGGCAGCTGATGACTCTCCACTGCTCTCATGCTTTTGCAGCTCAGTTTGTCCCCAACAAGCAAGACCTGATGAGGGCAGAGGGACAGAAAAGTGGTGCTCCTGAGCCTGGGAAGGCCCCTTACTGACACTGTGCTTCAGTGTGGTTCATCTGCACAGCTTGCAGCTCAGCACAGCTCAGGCACTGGACGCAGACAAGATCAATGTATCTGGTGGAGCACATGGGACTAGATCTGTGCCTGTGACAAGCAGTCACCTCGTGTATGACATTTAACTTGACTTTTGTGGTGTTTTCCTTGTACTCTGGACTTTTCTCAGCTGGGGATTTGCTAATGCCTTCCTGTGCTTTAGAAGCTGCTGTGGGATGAAGGTGGGTAGATGAGGCATTTTGGGCTTGTGGAATAAGCACTTTGGCTTAATGTGTCTAAAACACCTGGTAGTGTCAGCGCTGTGGTTAAGTGTCCCTCTTCAGTTTCCAGAATTACTCCCTCATAGAGGGAGGAGGCTGCTTTTCCACCTTATAGAGCACTTTTCTTGGAGATGTGCCACGTTGTAAATGTGCTACAAAACTGCCCCGGGGGTCAACAGGTCCAGGTGTCTTCTTTGTTAGCACAGAGCAGCTGCAAGCAGAGACAAGGACATCCCATGCTGAACGCCCAGAGGGAACAGCACGTTCCGTGTGCTTTCAGTTGCTCAGCCAGGAAGCTCCGAAACCTGCGTTCGAAAGCAGGAAAAGAAACAAAGAAAGAAAAGCTCCGAGAGCCTTGTTCTGGAGAGAGCAGTGGCAAACCTCACGGCTTCACAGCTGCTTCATTCTGTGACACCAAGGGTCACACCTGTCTGCTCCACTCGGGAAGCTCACATGGGAAAGTTTGTGCAGGAGGGTAGGGGAGTATAAATCAGAGTGTTCGTCACAAACACACAGAGCATCGCTCCCGAGTTGGCCACACGTGTACTGAGACGTGTGGGTGTTCTCCTCTTTTAGTTCTGCTCTTAGGTTGCCCTTCCCCTCCCAGGAGTGCAGCAGTTGCATTTTTTATTGTTTTTCCATCTCTTTTTTAACCTCCACTTCTAATATTCTTCTTCCCTAAGCATCCCTAATCCCTTTCCTGTACTCCAATCTGTAATCAATTTAAAAAAGCATCAGAAGCACTGAGAGAGATGTGGGTGTGACTGTGGCTCGACCCAGTCAGTGAATGTTTGCCTCAGGTTTAAAGCTGGTGATTATGACTGAAGTCTCACTATCTGGGCCATGAGCCTCTGGTGGAAATCCAATAGTAAAGATGCCACGTGAGGCAAGCGTTTGACATCTGCAAATGGGTGCCATCTGTTTCTTCTTTTAAGAGTATTAACCATCTAAGAAAGGAACAGAGATGCATGAAACTTGGTCTGAGGTCAAAAGAGTGTGAGTGAGATCAGGGTTTTGGCTGCAAAGTAGAATGGGGTATAGATTCACACCCCCCCACACACACACACTGCTCTTTTTTGCAAGAGGAAAAGAGGTAATTGCAATAGGCACAAAGTACATACCTCCAGATTTGGGGGAAGTGAGGATGCAGAGGCAGTGATACAGCCCAGGCTTCTTTTTAGGGCCACAACAAGGCCTTTTTCTAAATGAGGAAGTGAGTAACTTCAGAAGGCAAAATTTTGACTCAGCTTTTTGCAATTCTACTTCTGTTCCCACCCCCAGCCACTCATGTCTGGGCCAGGAACAGCTCGTGCCTTCCCTTTTCGTGACAGGCTTTGCTCCTGTGGTCAGCAGTGATGGAGCTGGAGTGTTCACCTCTCACCTCTCCCACCTCCTGGCACCGCTTCAACCCCCTGGGTTGTCACAGGAGCTTCAGCACTGCTTGGCTTCCCTGTGATCCCACCTGGCCCTGGCCCACCAGGGATTTGGGACTCACTTCTCTGTCTCTGTTTTCAAGTGTTATAAAGTGGCAGTTTTCACATTTTAACAGAAACTCCTTGTAATTGAAAAGCTCGACACCGTGTGATACTGGAGTGCTCTCGGTCCAGGATTGATGGCTGAGGGGAAGCACTTGGAGGCACCAACGTGGCAGCTCAGAGAGGGTTTGCTGAGCTCTGGGCAGTCGCAGCAGGACTGCTGCTGGTCCCGTGGCAGACTCTGGAATGTTTATAGCACTGGGCCGTGCACTGTAGCAGTGTCATCCCTTTAACAGCAAATAAGAGATTCGCTGTGTGACTGATTTTGCTCTTGTCGGGAATGTTTGCTCTCGTTTGCTTATGCCCCCAGTCTGACAGGAGAGCATCCTTCTGGATTTTGATGCAGACTGTGCCCATCCCGAGTGCTTTATCTGACACGAGGAATGGTATCATAAGGTGACTCTATTTAAAAAAAATAATTTTTAGAAGAATCTAAAGGTTGGTATACAGGGTGGGTAACTAGTGAAGCCTACACACCGCTGAGAGTCATGTTTCTTTTCTCTAGAGGTTCAAAGGATAATGTAAAGTTTCACATAAAACAGGAGAGCTTTGCTGGAGAGAGTTGCCTTGGCCCCACTGTGTGCAGTAATGATTTGGTACAAGAAGGAACACGGGATTACAAAAGAACATTACAATGAACCCCAGTTTCAGACCACGGGAGTAGAATCAGAACCTCCCACTAGTACGGGAACATGGGGCTTTTTTCTAGAGCACGTTTTATGTAGCACTCGCATATTCACGAGGCACAAGGCGCAGTTACAGTTTAAAAGCTGCTGGTGTCTCACTTCCACCAGGCAAATGCTTTTGAGGCAGAAGAGGGAACGATTTTTGATAATGAGAGGTTTTTCAGGCTGCAAATTTAGAAGGAAAGAAGGAACTCTTTACGGTGTGGCCAATAACAGAACACCTGCAGGTCCCCTGCAAAGCCTCTGCTCTTACAATAGCTCACAGCCCCAAAAGCAACTGTGTCAATGCAGGGATTTCACTCTGCTCTTCTTTCCCTGAATCAGATCGCAGCTGTGGGCAGCACCCTGAGTACCTCGACCTGGGAAACAATAAAACCCTCTGTCCCCAGTGAAATCAATTTGTCTCCTGCTGTTCAGGGTAAGGCATGTTCTGCCACTTCAGACTGCACATTACCTGTCTGTGTGTGCCTGAAGCCATTTAGACCTGGAGGTTGTGTCCTGGCCTGAAGACTCACAGACAAGACCCATCTCTGCTTGTCCACAGAGACTTTGTTGTCCAGGTTTGCCTGCAACATATCCCCAGAACAAACAACCGTGGCTCAGAGAGTATCTGAAAGATTTTTGAAGATAAGTAGCAAAAAAATAGAGACTATCCCCCACCCCCCACCAAATAGAATGAGGAAAGTGTTTTAGTGGAAAATTTGGCACCAAGAAATCTTTTCAATGCCTTTTAGATTTTTCCTAGGTACCCCTAGCAAGGCCACATTGTGTTTATGTATGAAGGTACCATTATGTATACACCAGCAATGCAAATAATCAGGGCTGCACCAGGGGTGACTCATAGTTCTACTACTTTGTAAGCATAGTGACATCTCTCCATGCAAATTGTTGCCATCAGCCTCGTATTTGAACTTGTGTGTGTCTCATTCAGAGCTGTGGGCACAGACCCTGACCCGTGAGACGCCGCTGGGGTGTGGCCCAAATGGCAACTCTCAAGTATGAGTTTTGCTCTCTGCCTGAGAATCATTTTACCCTCAAATAAAAAATGCCAGAGCCAGAGCTGGCAAAAAGGGCTGCTGCACCTTTGCACCTGGATTAGTGAAGGGCTGGGTGTGAGTGTTTACGTGGGCTCTTTGCTCACGCCTGACCTGGGTGTGAGGGTTTACGTGGGCTCTTTGCTCACGCCTGACCTGGGTGTGAGGGTTTACGTGGGCTCTTTGCTCACGCCTGACCTGGGTGTGAGGGTTTACGTGGGCTCTTTGCTCACGCCTGACCTGCTGTGGTCCAGCAGCCGGGTGGGAGTTGCTGTGGTGACCTCTGCCCTGAGCCTGCCAAGCTGCCATCTGCCAGAGTCTAAAGCACTAACCTGAATCCAGCTGATGGTCTCGTGGATAAGATCCAAAGCTCTTTGGCTCACAGTCAGTGCTCTGAATATGTCCATGCAAATGTTTCTGGGTACCCTGGATTGATAAGGATCTCTGGCTCATCCAGGACATCCACAAATATTTGCATGAATGTATTCAGAGTGGGAAAACATTTATGAATACCATGAATAAGCCAGAAGCCCTGGGGATGAGTGGATTGAAAATCCTCTCTCATTCTTTCCACGAGCACCAGTGAGCACAGTGATTACTTCACAGCATGCGATGGAGAAGAAGCAGTTCATCCCTCAGTGCCAAAGCTCTGCATGCAGACTGGCTGCAGTGGGGCCGTGAATGGAGGTGCTGCCCTCCAAATGGCAGGACATGTCCCCAGCCACTGGGGACAACGAAGAGCCCTGCGCTGCCAAAGTTCACAGGCACCAACTGTTGCAACTCCACACATTGACCTGTTTCAAGCATACGGTACCATGAATGTATCTCCAAACCAAAACAGCAGAGCTGCTGAGCTGCTTCCCTGACTGCCCCTCGTCTGTTCAGGGCAGCTCTTGCTTCTTGCTGTGAACATTTTCACAGCTTCAGTGGAAAGGAGTCTTGCTGTCACCACGGTCTCTTGCCAAGTCTGCACTGGTGCCGGGCTGTTTGAAGGCAGTGCATCCCTCTCCTGACACAGCTCCACACACAGCAGGGCAGTTTGGGTCTCCTCTGATCCCCAGGGCTGTACCTCATCTCCAACCACACTGAGGAAACCCAATATTTTATTGCAGCTTTCTACACTGTCAGGGCAGGAAAGTCCTTCCCCTGTTGTTTCATTGCGTTGACTTAACTCCCCTTTTGCCTTGCTGAGCTAAAGCCCTTGGTGTTTTGGTGTCAGGGATCCCCGGGCAGAAGGGCAGTGATCCGCCTGCTCCAAATAGGCTCAGTGACGACTCCTGCATGCAGGTTGTTGATCTTCTCTAATTGCTGCCGCGTCAGCAGCCACATCGGGCCGGCCGGGATGACGGTGTGAGAGGGTGTAATCCCTGCAAATTCCCCCTCACCGGAGCCCTTCGCGTCCGTGGCGAAGATTTACCGACTTTCTGCGAAGAGCTCTCAGAGGATAAAAGCAGCGTTAATGGTTGGGGGGTTTCAGACCTCGGCGAAGGCATCACCTGGCTGTGAGCCGAAGCCCCCGGTTTAGCAGGAGCTGCACTGCTCAGAGCTGCACTGAAAGGCAAATTGTGCCTGCTGTGCCGCTGCCGCTCAGCGCTGCTACGGGTGCGTGCAGTACAGGAAAACCAGGAGGGAGAATTTTTCTGGAACACACATCGCTTCCAAACTCCTCAGAATCGTGCTGAGATGGAGGGACCTGCCTCCGTGCTGTGCCTGAGAACTTGCTACATAAAACACTGCAAACCACTCTGCGTCACTGAAAATCCGCCCGAGCCGGGACAGTCCCGTCCCTCCAGGAGCTGCCCTTGCTCTCTCGGGGTGATGACAAAAAGGCAGTCAAACACTGCTGGCAAGCGCGCCTTGCCCATCATCCCGGAATATCCAGGCTTCCAGGATATTAAGGTTTGTATGCAAAAACTTTTGCAATATATGATCACTGCTACTTATTCTTCTGTCAGAGGAGTAATTCCCCTATGTCCTGGAAAGCTGGTATTTGATACGATAAGAAGGTTTGCACTGTGGTTTGGTGTAGAAAAACTTGACTTGAATGAGTTTTGTTCTGGTACATTTTAAAGCTGATTATTATTTTAGGTTGATTTTATTTTTTAAACCATTTAAAAAAGTTTTAGTTGGGAAGACTACTTTTTAGTCAAGTTTTAGTGTTCTCCAATTACCTAACTTCTTCCAAAAGTACAACCACTCTAGGCAGGGGCATTTGATTTGCTGGGTCCCTTCCAGCATGAAGTGTGATGGAAGGGTGAGAGATCAAAAACTTGATTGCTTTTCAGTTTACATGGCATGTCCAACCCACTATTTCTCATTTGAGCTCAATGTTTTTCATTCATTACTAGTAGGCAACATGTCAAAGGCTGATGATGGAGTGCCCTACCGAGACATTGCTGGGCTCTGAATCCAGATTTGTGGCTGGGCCCTTAAGAGAGTATCTAGCCTTAATTAGAGATTGCCAAAAACTGCATGAGTGATGGCTTTTTTTATATACCAAAGGCATTGTCAGGCATAATAAATGGTTGCAAAATATTCCACAACCCCACTGTGGCTGTCATCCACATACAGTATAGTCTTTCTTTTTATTGACTAGAAACAGTAATATAATATAAACCAGTTCTTCCTTCAAGACAAACTGCTAAGGTTTTCTGAGAAAAAGCCATGCTCTGCTCTGACTTGCTGTACAGAAACCAGCTGTCACTCCTGGTAGCTTGAGACAGGCCAGGGTGTCTTGGAATACCTGTGAGAAAGGTGGAAATGGCAGAGCAGGGACTTGGAAAACCCAGGGGACATGGGAAGTCAGCCTTTTACAGGGTGAATTTCTAGCAGCCTATAAAAGGACTCAGAGCATGGATGCCCCCCTGAAATCAACCTAAAGACATCCAGTGGGGGCTGGATCAGGTCTGTCTTTGACTATTCGAGTAACTCAAGTGTGAATTTGGCCTGTAATGGGAAAGGAGGAGAAAAAATTTATGCACATCTATGCTAAGCTGTGGTGTCATAATAATAAAGTTCATAGTTTTAAGATGTAGAAACATATTGTAGGTGAAAATTGCAATTCTTGTAAAAATACACTGCAGTTCAGCACAGATTTACCTGGGAATAAGGAAAGGGGGGAAAAATAATCTCTTAGAAGTGGGATCTGGTTTTGCCTTGGGAAACAGCATCTACAGGCTCGTGGGATTTTGAAAGCATAAACCTAAAGTTCTCTTGATGCAGGTGGGTGAGAGATTCTTTCAGAAAGCTGGATTTTCACAGAGGCTACAGAAAATCGTGGCAGTACATCAGAGTCGGCAGGAGGTAAAAATGCTCAGCATTCATTAAGCTCAGCATTAATTAAGCTCAGCCCGATGGACTTCTATTGCAGAGAGGGATTGGTACCAAACTGCTTGGTCTTCGGGGAATTTGGATTAAGAACCTCAAACGTTCTCTAACAGCTCTTTACTGTGCGGACTCATACACCTCAGACCCTTTTTCTGCTTAAGCCAGCGTATTTTAATTCAGATTTCTTTCTCTCTTCTGTCCCCAATCCTGCTTTTCTCTCTTCCCCCCCCCCCNAAATAGTTGTCAAGAAGTTTCGTGGGAATTCCAGCCTTCAACCAGTTTTTCCAGGATTTGGAAAGAGGAAGGAACTCCTCATCCCAACGGAATGATTTTTCAAGGAGACCTTCCTTAGTCCATTGCTTGGGGAGCTCCCCAAGAGGCTCCTTGGAAGACCCCCTGACAACCAGCACTGGCTTCCACGACAAACCACTGCAGGAGTATTTCAACGAGAGGCTGATGGAGCTGGGGAACTATGGAAGTAAGAGGTCCAACAGGAAAACAAGAGCATTTGCTGAGCAGAACCAGCACCCCGTGCTCACCCACCGAGGATCCCGGCGCAGGAGCAGCTGCGGCGCTGTGGTGGTGACGGGGCATGGGCAGGACAGGGAGGAGTCCTGTGTGCCAGCAAAGCAGGACAGCCCCAAAGGGACCGAGTGTAGCGGTCACGACAAAATCCAGAACGTCCTGAAACTCTGTAAGAGTGACTGTTTGGACATCTGGACAATGCACATCACTGCTCCCCTGGAAGCACTCGTGCAAAAGAAATGACACCCGAGCTGGTCACAGCTTCCCGTGCAGTCCTATAACCCGGGACAAATTGTTCCTGTTCAGCACCACCCCGACTTTAGGTCATGTATGTCAGCCCCCTCTGACACAGAAAGGTGCTTGTTTGGGGGAGGAAATATTCTCTCGTTTTGTGTTCTTGATTGACATCCCATAGATTTGTTTTCAACTACTTTCTGCAAAGAATCAGCATAATTGACCTTAGGTGTGACTCATAGCAGTGTTTTAATGCATGCATATATTACTCAAATGCTTACATGGCCTTAGAAAAGGTGCTAAGTGTCAGAGGAGTAGCTTGTTTCCTATTGTGAGGTTTGTGTTAGCTAATCTGAAGAAAGAATGTTGTGTTCTGCCTAGTGACTTTGCTTGTTTTAAGCCTCTTGTTTTATCACTGTGGCCCAATTAATTTATGGTCTTCTTATCACTTATTTATGACACAGATGCAAATAGTTGATGAGAAATTATTGATTGCCACACGTAACCTCCAGGTGGATCACTGTAAGAGCTTGACACGTGAAGAAGCAAACACAGACAGAAGATTTACTTCTAAATATGATCAGCTATTATGGCTTCATTTGCAGACTCAAAAAACTTGGAATTAAAAACCACTACAAGGACAAAGAGGAAAAAAATGCTAGATCCAAGTTAGAATGATGGAATTAAGTATGAAAGAAGGCCCCTTCCTACTTTCCTACTGTAAATATGAGAAGAACATAGCAAATTCCTAATGTAATCTGAACTTCAGATTGTTTACTGGATTAGTATTTATCGTGGTCATGTAAGTATACAAAGTCAGCTGCAGCTCTTTTCATTATGAGAAATATCAGTGTTTAATTGCACAGTACACTGACTGAATACCAGACCCAAAGAGGGGCAATGATTTTAAGCTTCTAGAAAGATCTACTGCTGCCTGTGGTATCATTGGCAATAAATTCATTACAGTGTTGGTTTGAGTCGATGTTTTCTCTCTTTGCTTTCAGACTTGTTCTCTTGGGAATTAACAATTAAACCATGCCCCTGGCTAGACCTAATCCCTTCCAGTGCTGACTTCTCTCCATCACTTTTCCCTCCTTGTTCCTCCCATTTCTTCAGTCCCTGTGCAACTTGCCCCAAGGTGTGCCTTGTCCCTTCTGCAGGTCATATTTTCCTTCTTCCCAGTACCTATTTGCAGAAATATTTCCTCTGCACTGCCTCCTCAGCTCTTGGGGCACATACTTCTGACTTGCAGAGTGTGTGGATGAATATATGCAGAAAGGAGAGGGCAGATTAAGGAACCTCTCCCACCTCTCCTGCCAGTTCCCTCAGGAAACAGCCCAGAGTTTCCCCCCCAAAACAGAAGTGATACAAGAGTCATTCCACATCCCTTCCTCAGTCCTGGGATCAGGATGACCTAAGGGAGCTGAGATGGGACACTGAGAGCTCTCAGCCCTTTGTGTGTGGGGGAAAGCATCACGTGCTTAGGCCAAATGAGTTTTTCAGAATTCCCAATTGCCTTGGTGCTGCAAATGGGGGGAGCAGCCAATTAGGTGAGATTTTCCCTGCAGGAAAATATTTTTCTTTTTTAGATTTAAATGAAGGTCTGAAACCCATGATGTGTTAGGAGATGCCGTGGGGGGGGATGCATCTGGTTCTCACTGTAAGTTTGCCAGAGGTGAGTTTCTCCTCCAGGAGTGAATGCGTAGTAATAACATGGTGTTATGAGAGGGCATAATAATAACAGTGCATGAGGGGAAGGGAACAATATAAATGGAAAACAGGCAACCTTAATTCTTTCATTTCTTAAACATGTGGCTTAGCACCCTTGAATGTGTGCTTTTGAAGCATAGTTTTGCGAATCATTTCCAATCTGCAAGCTTTTTGAAAAAAAAAAAAGGCAAATTGCCTGCCTTCCTGCTCCTGATATTTTAATGGTTATCACACTGCAATGACCCCAGATTGGCAGGTCTGGAGCATCTCGAGTCTCTCTGCAGACCTCTGCCATACAAACTGACAGAGGTGTGTGGAGACTTGCACTCTTAGGGTGCCACTCACATTTGCTGACAGGGAAGGAGAAAACTTTTCTTGAATTAAGAAAAAAACTAGCAGTGATGGACTGTAATTAAAATAAACCCCAGAAAACCAGGTATGTTCTTCACTGAAAGAGTGGTCAGCCCCTGGAACAGGAGGGGAGCCACCACCCCCGGACGTGGCACTCAGTGCTCTGGTTTAGTTGACATGGTGGTGTTTGGTCAAAGGCTGGACTTGACGATTTTGGAAGTCTTTTCCAACCGTAATGAGTCTGTGATTCTGTGATTTACCCAAGCAGCTCTAGATGGGCTATTCAAGCTGCTCAGCCTCTGGGCAGTTACTCTTCTCCACTCAGGACAAGTTAGAGCACCAGCTTTTATCAGGCCCTATTTTAATTTTATTTTTTATTTTTACTGAATACCAAAAGTGAAATAGAATTAAAAAAATAAAAAAAAAAATTAGACTTTGACTTGGCAGAAACTTGTACTGTTTACTCACCCCATAGACCTTAAATTGCACAGTCAGGCCCATTTATGGTATTTTTCATCTGTAAAGCACCCCAGGGGATTAAAAAAAGTTGAGATGCTTTTTAAATTGGATTTTCTTCAAAACTGTGTCATGACTTCCCCCCGAGAAATTGCCCATCTCATGTCAGAGGTAGTGGAAAAGTCTAAGGAAGATTACATCTCTCAAGAGGGAACATATCTAGATGTTGCTGTACAGAAAAGACACGAAGTTACAGAGAGAAAAACCCTCGCCAAGAACTGTTTCGAGAGAAGGAATAAAATTTCATCTCCTCTCCTCTCAGATTGTTAAAATCTTGTGAAAAATGGCTTGGGAATGTCTGGAAAGTAAGAATATGCATGACCTGAATTTATACAGCCTGTTACCTTAGGTTTCACTGACTTCAGCTGTTGGACATCGCTGCTTTTGTCATGCAGATAATCTGTTTTCAAAATGTCCTTTCAAGAAACCTGATGCAGACACTGCTTGCCATTAGCAGTCCCATAAAAATATTCTTTATGCCTCTTCGAAAAGTTCTTCTTTCTCCTCCTAACAAAAAAAAAGCAGCGCTCCACTTTCCTCCCGGAGATTCTGCAGCCACTCCTTATCTCTGGTTGAGATCTCCCTGTGTGGAATACTGAACAGCACACTTGGTTGGATGCTGTTCTCCTTCTGTGAGCATATTCTCTCTGCCAAACTGGGGCTTAGGCAAAGTCCTCTGTAGGGCCTCATAAATCAGTGCTCACCTTGCTCTAAAACATATTTCGTGGCTTCTCAAGCCTGTGTCCCTACTGGAGGGTTTGTCCTCCTCTCCTTGAACTTACCTTTAAGGTTGTGAAGAGTTGTGTTGGCTGACAGGGCAGAGGGAGGCTGGGGAGGTGAGGATGGAAGGCAGAGGAAGGAGGTCCCGGGGGAAACATAACCTGCTCTCAAACGAGAATCTGAACCTTCACGAAGAGAGATACAACCTCAGCTTGGTTTTTGGCTCCCTCAATCTTCCTGAAGATGTGATGGGACAGAAAATACAAAACATATGAAGCCACAAAAGCATCCAGCAAGGTATGGACTGCATCCCACTCTCGCAGTAATCATCTTCAGGATCCCAAGGACTTCTGGAGTCTCTGTTGATTACATGCCTCATTAAAGCAAAACATCTAATTTTCATGTATTTAAATTAAGGAATTTATTAAAAAAAAAATCCCAAACAAAAAAAACCCCAAACAAACAAAAAACAAAGCCAAAAACCCCAATCAAAACAGTGGTTTGATCTAGATACAGCAGCACTGTGACATTACTAGGACATTATGTACGAAGAATCCAAGCAGCCATAGAACACAGAAGCCTTTATCTTCAGTAACAATCTCAAAATGAAACTAGCTTCATCAAACAATGTTAAAGATCTCCCTGGAAAGAGAAACAAAACCAAACAGACCCTCCCCACCCCAACCCTTTGGATATTAGAATGATTTTTTTGTACAATACCAACAGCCACTAGCTCTTCTAATTGAGAACACTTGCTTTAATTTATTACAAAAATGATCTGTTGACTCAGTTATGAAAGACAACTTTTAACATTGCTTTAGAAGTGTCTGCTCCTCTTATAGACTACAGTATTAGAAGTGCTTAAAAACATTTAATCCTGGATATGCTCTTGAAATTGAATCAGAAGGATATTCCGTGTGTGTTTACATACCAAATATGATTTTTAATTTTTAAAGCAGGTGAAAAGACTAACCCTAATATGAAACTGCAATTTTACAATTTAATTATTAGTCAGATATGGGCAACCACATGATAGTTCATGAAATCTTTAGGTCTATCTACATTGCTCAGAAACACAAAATAAAGTTTTTACAACTTTCACCTTCACAAGGCTAAAATGTTCAGTCTTTTAGAAGAGTGTCCAGTGTTTAAAAGAAATGCAATTAAGGGAGACCGCATCCAATACACATGAAACGACTCGTTTGAGCTTGCTGATCAACGTGTCTAACAGCTGCATGTGGGGTGATGAGAAAGGAGAACACTTGCCATCCAACCACTACCCGAGATGCTCCTTCTCTGGCAGTGAATCTTCTCTACGGGTTCCCCGGAAAACCTGGAGCTCCCCTTTGGAGCCCAGCGACCCCAGGTGTGCTGCCTCTGTTGTTTCCACAGCTGGGCAGAGAGCTGACCCAGAGTGTGCCACACAGGCACCTTTGGGACTTCGCGCAGCGTCTCACTCAACTGGTGACGTAGGGAACCCTTTGCAGGCTTGGCCAAGAAAGTTGAACTGATGAATGTTGTTTTGTTCCCTTCCTCGAAACTATTTATCTCCTATCTAAAAAAAAGAGGAAGTGTTCATGGGAATGCCATAATTACTGGCCAGCTTTTGAGCAAGCAATCAATACTTTAACATTTGCACTGTCACCTCACTGTCTGTAGGACATGTCTTACAGAAGTGCAGTGCTTTCTGTTTCAGTGTCTCTAAGGAACTAAGAAAACCAACAATAAAAAGAGCCCTAATTTAGAAGAGTCGTCTCCCTAGTCACGTAAATAAGAGCAGCTACACTAAGCCTATTTCACTTAAATAATAATACAAAGAGTTGATATTGATCTGGTTTATGCACAGACTCCAAAGTGCTTTCAGTCGACAGACAGAGAGCATCCCTCTGTGCTTAAGAATGGGAAAACAAAATTACACAGAGGTTTGCCCAGGGCAGTGAAGAAAAACACGGGCAGAATAGGAATAGAAACCATCACTGCTGGCTCCAGTACATACAGCAAGGAGAAGACATATGTGCCAGCAGTAATATTCATTATAGTGAATAGGCAGCAATCTGTTTAAAATTGTTTCTTTCATAAAGCCCATTTGTCAGCACACCAGCTTAGCTGATCCAACTGCAGCAGCTTGTATTTGTGTTATCACAGAGATGTTTGGGGGAGGTGAGTGTCTAATACTGGAGCATGTTGTTGGCTTTCACCTTCTTCGATGAAATTTTTTATTTTCCTTAAAGGAAATAACTTAAAAATTCTCTGAACCAATTTCTTTCTCTCTCTTTTTTTTTTTTTTTTCTTTTCTTTTCAATTAAGGACAGACAATTATTACCAGCCAGCATTGTAATATTATTTAGTGTAAAAGACACTGTGTCCTGCCCAGCACACGAAAGAGAACAATTGTTTTAAACTTATGCAGACTTTCTCTCAGCTTTAGCATGAGGGTGTTAGTCATTATTTTTACTCTAAATAATTAGTAGCATTTTCAGTTGCAGGGCATATTTGTGAAAGGCTTGAGATAGACAACTCTGGAATCTCCTGATTTTCATGGAGCTGTTGAGCAGATTCTCCCAAACTTCACTGCCAGACTTCCCTCCACACATCCTAACCCAGACTAGGACCATCCTTGGGCAGGAGAGCCTCTAAGTCTGGACTTCTAAAGCTCCTGCAGGTCACTCTGTGCTTCATGCTACAGACATGAAGGAAGATGGACTACATGTCGAGGTACAGAAGAACCCAAAGATGCTCTTTCAAAGAACAATCCAGTCTTTCCAAAGATTGTACGGGAAATGCCTAGAAACGCCTGGTGAATGATCTCCTCTACACGGGGCGACTCGAGTACTACAAATACGAACTGAACAAAAAGAATGATCACAACTAACTGTGGAGAGAGGTTAAAACACACATATCTTGTCCACAACGAAGCCAGTTCCTGCAGCCCCCAAGCAGCTCCATGGAGGTTGGTGAGAAGCAGCAGCTGTGCTATAAGGATGTGCATTTATTGCTCGTGCAGAAAAGCCTGTGCAGGGAACTCCTGCCCGAGGCTGGGATACACGGGAACAGAGACCTGTGTGACGGCTGTTCCTGCAGGCTGAGGGGATTCCTACCTGCCTCATCAAACTCTTTCCTCTGACCCTCAGAGAGACAACCTTGTCCTTGAGCCACAGGCCAGGCTTTGTGTGTAATATGGCCTTGTGTGTGCAATTCCCAGGTGACTGGAGAAACTGGGACCAACATGTGATGAACCAAGGAAGAACGTGCAGCAGTTCGGACTCGAAATGTGAGGCTTTGACAGCTGAAGCAAAGAATTCAAGCTGGATCCTGAGGTCTGGGTGAATGACCTTAAGAATCAGTGTCTTCAAATCAGATGCTGTACTGGGTCAGCCAAGTTTGATTCCCACTGCTGATGGCACCCTTAGCCACAGTTTCTGGGGTGACTGCAAATTGAGATGGTATTAAACTGCTTTTACAGAGAGCTGTTATGTCTCTGAACTGCCCGTTACCAGGAGTCTCTAATCAGCAGGGCCAGAGGAACACTGTGATATTGAATTCTGCCGTTTCCTAACGCTCAGCTTCATCCCCAGTGCCTGTTTGCCTTGATTATCTTCACACCTTTCTGAGCTTCACAAGCAGGTTTTTGTTCAGAAACAGCATCTGAGTCATGGCCATGCTTTTGAAAAATCTCTTTTTAGATAATCCAGGTCAAGAGAGCACATGCAAGAGTTTGTTATTTTTTCCTTCATTATCCCTTGGTTTAAAAAAAGCCTCCCATCTAACAGAGAGTGGGGAAGAATGAGACAAAATTCAAGTGAACCTTGAGACACTGTAGAAAATGGATAGCAAACACCTGACTCATAAAAGCCTGTAAACTAATTAGTGTTCATCTGACCACACAGTAAAGATTTAAAAATAAAAAACCACGCTTGCACAATTCAGGATCAGACTGCACGATCTCTGATTCTTAAAAAGAGCTAAGTTTGCTCATCTGTCTATTTAAAACAAGCAACCAGATCCGAACATACGCATTTTGGGGGCAAGAATTTGTATTGTAATTGAAAAGGAGACAGAGAAAATCAATCAACCCAAACTGCAGCTGGTCACACAGTGGAAGTGAGAGGACTGTGGTCCTACTCCAGCCTTGAGTGCAAGGTGAGCTGAATAATTGAAAAAAAAAAAAAAAGGCAATAAAAAAGAAATCCTGCAGTTTTGTTGTAGGAAAACCCTGGCAGGGAGATCCCTAGCACTCTTCACCAGCACTAGAGATGAACAATATTAAGTCTTTCATTGCTGGGCACTGAGAAAGCACAACAGCTCTGCTGCCCCAGCATTGTAATACTGTTTATAGTTTGTCATCCAGGATAGACACACTTCAGGGATGCAGCATGAAACCTCCCTCAGCTGCCTTGCTTTGTGTCTCTCCCCTGACTCACTCACTGCTCCCAAGGAGGTGGAATCCAGAGGGAGTCCATCCCAGGCCTTCAGGTGCACATCTTGAGGATCCAAGATACCTAACCCTACCACAGTGTCCTCCAAGTGTCAGGAGTCAATGAATGCAGCTCTCATCCTTCCAGGACTTTGCACTGTCCCTGTGTCTCCACTGGTGGAGTCCTGGAGGTGCTGAGTGAGGAACTGTCCCAGCTGAAAGGAGAGCAGGACAAGACACAAATGCTGTCATTCTCTGTTGTCCCTAAGAAGTCATCCACCACTAGTTAAGGCTGGTGACATCTAGGAGGTCTAAGGCCAGCTCCCACCTATATTTGCAGTTTGTTCATCAGCTTTCAGTAAGGGGTTTGTTGTTATTAGATTTTTATTTCCCAAGTGGGAGATGGTAAAGAAAGAAAATTTTAGTCTTCTATGCCAGACTGGTGACACGTAGGGGATGAAGCCTGTGGGTCAACAGTTTCAGTTTTATCAGACCTATCCAAGGAAATATGAATGAGCTAAGCCTTCCCACAACCATCTTTTTCCCTGTCCCATAGTGGTAGATATTATCAGTCACATTTTTCTGATGGGGAATAAGCTTGTCTGTGCTGCTAAGTGACACAGTGGCAGTTGTGGAACACACAGCTCAGCTTTTCACTCTTCCCCATGCATCAGTGTGGAGGATGAAGCCAACTGAGGGTGCACAAACACACTGTATACCATTTTGTTAGAAGGTGATGCCTTAGAGTGATAGAAACAGGCTGGAGTTGCACAATATTTGCAGCTCCCTAAGAAGATCTAAGATACCTTGTCTTCTCTCACTCACACTGATATACATTAGTTGTCTGGCTAAGGTTTGCTTCTCCACTTCTCACCTGTATTTCTGGGAATCACGTGAAATCCCAAATGCCATTGAAGAAGGCCTGTAAAAACCTCCCAAAGCATATATGTCCTTCATCCAGAGCGTGAACAGGTGTCTGATCAGATTCCAGGTAGCTTTAAGTCAGGCCATGAGAACAGAACTGGAAGTATCAGCCCAATCTGTGCATAGAGGCTTTCACCCCCTTCAATATTTAATTTCCCTCCTATCAGGAAGCTGAAACCATTACAGATTTGATTTATAGCTGATTCAGAGAGATACAATGGCTTATAATTCTCATCTATTACCACCTGTCTAAAATCCTGCATCCTCTCTAAGATCTGCAATGCCATCATCTGGCATGAGAGAGGGGCTCAAGCCTCATCTCCCTTTCTTGACTTTTCTCTGTCAGCTGCTTTATGCAAGTCCTGTCCCTGTTTTTTCCCTCTCCCTCATGACCTCAAGCTGCTTTGCTACGTATTCCATTGTCTTTCTCACTCAGAGACTTGTCACTACCAACCTGCATCTTTTTCCCCCTCAGCATTGGACACATAGAAATACACCTGACAGCCTGATGAATTTTGACTGTTAAGAGTTCCACTGGAACAGTGCTTCCTTGCACCTGGGATAAACAGGGTTTTAGACACATCAGGCTGGCTTCAGCTGTTCCTGATGACCCACAGGTGTAAAACAACCAGGATACTGCAGCCAACACTG
This sequence comes from Oxyruncus cristatus, assembly GCA_013399855.1. NCBI lineage: Eukaryota > Metazoa > Chordata > Aves > Passeriformes > Cotingidae > Oxyruncus > Oxyruncus cristatus. Next base: position 716,800 of record VXAY01000978.1, read on the forward strand.
TAAAGAGCATGGGGGACCAACGGGCTTTACAGAACACTTTGGGCTACAGAGATCCTGCCTGCAGCTGGGGGGACGAAGGCTTTCCAGTTCCTGTTGAAGGGAAGTAACCATATTTTTGATCTGGTGTTCTTACCAATAATAGATAAGGACATACTCGAGAAGAGCATGATTCTGACACCTGAGGTACTGCTGCTGATCCTGACCGGCCCTGTTTGTACCAGTGGGGACGATGTTTTTGTCAGCGGTTAAAGGATCCTGGACAAAGGACGGTGCAACCGAAAGTGGGAGGTACTATTTCATGACTGATATTTTATTCAGCTGAGGATCTGAATAAAAGGGGAGGAGTCACGGGGTGCTTGCACGACACATGGAAGGACTCTAAGTGCAGACACAGCCTGTAGGTTCTGCTACTGCCCCCTGAACCTCCACAGCTCAGCTCTAGAAAGCCATCACAAACCCCAGGGTCAGCACAAACCAGACTGTTGGGCTCCTCTCTCACTACCTGTTTGACATGAGCAACTGTGGAAAGGCTTTGGAATTTGACTGCAGCACGGAGATACTCGGAGCTTTGCTCTCGTTTCAGCAGGTGCAGGTTTGAAGTCCTTGAAAAATAAGCGGACGTTTGCTTTCCTGGTCACCTCTCACTCAGCTTTGTTCTGCCTGTCATTAGAGACAGCACAAAAACGAGTGAAGGAGAAGAGCTTAAAACAGGGCTCCTTTTCTAACTAAAAAGTACTCGATGAAATAACAACACAAGGAAGTGCAAATGTCAGCTGGGCTGGTCCCATGATATCACAACCCTTCAGCATAGCAAGTAGCATTCTTGAATGCACCAAGATCTTGTCTTTCAGCATTTAATGCGAGACATTACAAACTAATGAAGAGGAGAAATGTATGCAGTGTTGCTGTAAACCAAATATACAGATGTAAAATAATTAAGAATAAACTGTTCCATAAAAATGCGTGTCGTTAAACCCCAGTCTGATAAAGTGATTTATGAAGAATTTTCTAGAATTGCTAAAAAGAATGATTTCTCACTTGAGGCTCTGGAAGTCTTGAGTCACATTTTGTTTCTTTTAAAAAAATGTCTTAAAACACATGGCTTTACAGCTGCTGCTTGGAAAATATACACCTCCAAAGTCTGACTTTCATTTAAATACAAATGTACAAAATGTAAACTGAGACAATAGAGAAATTTACAAAACTTTTCTTTAAAAATAATAAAGACAAAATTCAGTTCTAGTATGATGCTATTTAAATACGTGCAAGTAGTCATGTTCATTGAATTTCTATTGCAATGTTCTAAATAGACAAATTTGATTCACACAGTCTTGAGTGCCACCTCCAAAAACAGACCTGAGTGGAAAATTCTTCTTAAAATCCGAGGCTCCACTGGAAGGAATGGACAGAAATCTCCATTTGGGGAGATCCGTTTTATTTTCACTCAACGGTGGAGGCTCTCTCACCCACAGAAGCTCCAGAGATTGTAGTGGAAGGATGCAACACGTTGTTTCATAAACTGGAACTAGCTGCTCCCAGTGGAGTTGGAACTTACGTGATTTGAATTGATGTGGTGATTTAAATTGGCCTTTGAATTTGGAGAGCTCTTGGAATTGTTCTGATGCTGTAGAAAGAGGAAGACGACGACAATTAGACTTCCAAACTATGCCATGCTTTTTTCTTTAGTCCAACATTGTTCATTTTATGGTGACAAGGTACTGACTGGACTGCAAGAGTTTTTTGTTTGAAGATCTTTGGATGCAAAATATTCTTTACTTTCTTACCTGTATTCCCTCTAGGTCAGCAGGACCATGGCAGTTCTTGAGGAATGAAGCAAAGAAGACTCACTCGAGCTCCAGGAGTCAAATCAATTCACTGCAAAATGTCAGTATCTGCTAAATCTGACTAATACAGAGGATACCTGCCAACGCTCAGCCGTGGTTTTATCTCTACAGAAATACATCAGTCTAAGAATGTTACTGAGATTTGCAAGTGGTGCCATGGGGCCTCATGAAACCTGTACCTCACGTATGATCTGGTCTGCTCTCTTCTTCACTGTCTCGGTTTCCTGCCATGACTATCTCCCTCAAAATTTGCATTTTGTTTATTGGTTTGGTTTTTCTTGGGTTTTTTTTTTTTTTAAACACATAAATCAAGGATTTTCACAAGGAACTTCCTCAAACTAGAGAATCACTTCCAAAGGCATGTCAGCATACCACTGAAAGATAGGTTGGGTAAGAAGTTTTCAACTGCTGGAAACAAAACTCATGAACAACACTGGAACTTCTGGCAGTAAAAAAAAAAAATAAAAATCACAAGAGGTAAAGGGAAAACCTGGAACATGCCAGGAAATTACCAGGTAACTGTGAGAGCCAGCCCTCCCTAAGACACTCTGCCTTCCTCCTAACAAAAATACCCCCAGAACATGGCTGTGACACTGGGCGTCTGTGGGAGTTCCCTTCTCTTACTCATAGAAGATCTCACCTGTCGCTTAAATATTCTCTGTAGCAATCCTTTCTTGGGTGGCTCTGGGGGGTAGCTTTTGTTTAGGTCTGGTGAGATAGTACCATTTGGTCCAAACACATTCAGCTCCTTGAAGCACTCTGTTTCTATCATCTAGTGGAACACGATGAGAAAGGAAAAAAAAAAAAAGGAAATTATACATCTGCATTAAACAAAGTCCAGTAGTGCTGGGTTGTTCAAAGCCAGCAATATGTTGGGAGAGTTAACAGTTGGCTCCTGCTGGCGTCTATGGAAGGCAAACAGGATGTGTGAAAAAGAGAGGCTGAGCCTGCTCTGCACCCTTGCACATCAGTCTTGTCAAATACTGCCCCACGAAAGTTCCCGTTCTTTTCTTCGGCCTTGTGGAGAATATTGGGTAAAGACAGGCACACTTACAAAACCCCAGTTTATTAGCACCCCTCTGCCCAAGTGGAGCTGCTGTTTGATGTGGAGTTGGATTATGAAATCTACTGTTGGCTGTGTTTTGATACCAAACAGAAAGAAAGACTCAGATGTGGAAACCCCAGAGCAGTTCAAGGTCCAGAGTCAACTGCTGTGGCAGGGACCCACTGCAGGTGTGAGACAACGGGTGACATCAGGATCACCAGTGGAGGGACCTTCTACCGAGGCTTCCAACTATCCCAGAAAAGCTCCTGAGAGCTGTTGTTGAAACACCTCTGCAGAAATCCAGGAGAAGGAAGTACAGTAGGATCCTGGCCAATTTACACAAAGACACAGAGCCAACAGATACAGTCACCTGAACCTGCCATCTGTGGTACATTACAGAACTTGAAAGGGGCCATTTGTAACTCATGAAAGCATTAGAGTCTGGCAAGTGCTCCAGTAGCTATATATTACTGGAAACATACAGCTCCTCTTAAACCATCTGCATTCGGGCTTTTACTGGAGCAATTTTACTACGATACATCCTTACCTCATTTTGCCACGGGATAGACACTGATCCTGTGGAAAACTTGGAATAGAAATCATCATCTGTTTGGTCCAGGTTAACTCCTTTCACCGTGGAGAATTGCTCAATGTCTAACACATCCTTGCAGTACACTGCTCTGGGCTGTCGGCAGCAAAGAAGAGAGAAACAACAAGAGAAAAAGTATTTGTGAGTCAGATCATGTGCTTTCATTCACAGGTTCAGTCAAGTGAGAATGTCTAACAACAAGTGTGTGTCTGCATCCTCCTTCTCCAGACTCGCTCTGCCTGCCTGTTTATCATCAAAGGATGACTTCACTTTAAGCATGTTAAGCTTCCTATTTCAAAGTCCTTAAAGCATCAGTCAAAGCAGGTTTTAGTCATCCATGGACCATCTGGTTAAGAGGTGAGAGGAAAAGAACAGAGAAAGCAAGAAAACAAAAATCAAATCCTTCAGTAGCCTTTTCTTTTAGAGAGGAAACAACAGAAAACAACAGAATGTTTCTGAGATAGCTCTGAAAAGAGGCCTCAAATAGAAGTGCCCTCCTGGTCAGATAGCTGTGGGGTTTGCAGCTTAAAAATTTAAAGGAATGTACACTAATTGCTAAAGAAAACAGAGGAGGTTTGGCATTTTTCCATTGTTTTTATTAATAGCTCTGCTGCTGGAAGCTTTCCAGAAGCACCTCTATTAAGTCCTTTAACTTGTCTGCATTTGTTCAAAGAAATAGTCAAATGGCTTTGCCTTTTTGAACTTCTTAGTTTTCTGGGATGACAGAGACAGAGCTCCTTGCAGTGATGTGGTTTTTAGCTCATAGTCCTGCAGTCAGCCACAGAGAGCAGAAACAGTCATCACTGGCTCCCTGTCCCCGTCAGTGTGGTCATCTGTGTGCCCAGAGGGTTCACAGTTACCCTCTGATGTGCAGGAATACTGAGGGGTGGCTGGTGGGACCAGCCCGACCTGCTCAACTGCAGCACGGGTAGAATCCTACTGTCTATACATGGCACCATGACTGCACAGCCCAGGGGTCCGACAGTGCAGCACTTTATCAAGATCTGAGACTGTGGCCAAACAAACAGAGCTGATTCCTGACAGAGGTGCTGTCTGCTGAAGGCTGTATCCTTCTGCATTCCAGATGGCTGCACTCCACAACAGTTTTGCACACAGAGTAATCTAGAAGAGGATGGAGAGACATGGGTTGGATTCCAACCTCTGCCATCGGCTGTATAGCTTTGGGTGATTCAGCTGACTTCAGTAAAGACTGGAAAATCTATGGATGAATTGCCAAACAAATTAAATTAGGGGCAGCTCTTGAGTTCCCGATAAATAGCCATAAAAATTTACGTGCCTTTGCTTTAGCAAATATGTCTCTAAGAGGTGCCTTCTAGGCCTTTTGTGCCACAGCTGAGCTTTTAACACACTCTGGCAGATCCCAGATTTGAGCCCAGAATTTTCTCATTTTCTACATCAGAAAGAAATAGTAGCTTGTCTCCTATTTCTTCCCACTAAAGCAGGTCCTAACACCATGGGCTAATTGGCAGGAATAACTAGGCCACATAGTAAAATGTAAAGCAAAACCAGAGCAGCTAAAGTAAACTTTTGTAGCATTCAAACCACTTTGGCTTGGTTGAGTTTGCAGCAATGTGAATGAGGGCTGCCAAGATGTTACTTTCCTTAATACATTAAAATGGAAGTGTTTACTTAGAACCATATGGGAACTTTAAGGATAGAAGGTCTAGCCAGAAAGAGAGCCCTGCAGGAGGAAAATCACCAGATAACTCTGAGCACTGCGGGAGAAACTGATACCAGAAAAGGATGGAAAAAGTTTTGTTGTTGCCAATGCAACAAAGACTTTGAGTGTGTGTGAGTCTGGTGTGTAAACCTGAGTAAGGACTCAGTGTTGGGTTTCATGCCCCATGAAAACTAAAAAGTTCAAAATGCTCTCTCAGGTCCACGTCACCTTCTCTGCTTGAGGTGACACCTGAAAGGTCCCATGATGACCGAGTTCATTCCCCAGTTCCACAGAGCTTTGGACTTCGTAGTTCTGGTTTCACTCAGCCTGTGAATCTATAAATCTGTGTGCATACGTGTGGCTTTCACTGCTGATGGTTCCAAGCACCACCCGGTCCTGAGCACACTGATTCTCACACTACCACCATGGATAAGTTGGGAATACAAAGGTTTCCAGTGCCTCCAGTGTCCCACAGGAATGCTGTGATAAAATGAGTGGGAATGAATGAAGCCCCAGGTGACCATCCTGTGTGGAGGCTGACCCACCCTGCATACACACACCTACAGAGCCCCCTCTCCTCTTCCTCCCAGCATCCCCACTCCAGCCCTACCGCTTACCACACCTTCCTAGGGTAGCTACCCACGCAGAGAGCGATAACTGCCTTAAGACAGAGAAGTTATTTTAGAAACAAATCTCTAGAAAGAGGCCACTGGGGCTTCTTCCCGTCGTACTTACATCAGGGACGAAGGGGGGATCCAGCATTCCTGCTTCTAACCGCTTGAAATTCATGCTCTTGAAGAAGGGGTGCCTCTTCACTTCTGCTGCACCTTCCCCTTGACATCCCAACCGCTGCTTCACGTCTTTGGTGAGGAGCTGAAATGCACCAAGAGCAATGGTGAGGATGTCAGAAAAGCAAGAGCTCCACTAAGATATTTTTATCTCCACTTGTTTTTGAATGTGCCCAGAGGGAAGCACAGAGGGGAGGTGGAATTGCTGCTACTTAAAGGCTGAAGTTAAATGGATTAGGACTGCACTCTTCTACATGCTGGTAAAACCATCTGAAAATCACCTGCTGCAAAGTATTTACAGTCAAAATAGAGACTGTTACTTCTGCTTACTTTCAGTGAACACTTTCAAGAAAAGATCTGACATTCCTTAATAACTTATATAGATGCACATTTATAAATCCCATGTGCTTTTTCTCAGGTTTTTTTTTCTTTTGTATGGTGGACTAAATGATCTGCAAGGAAAGAGTTCAATAATTCTGGCACAAACTAGTTGGTGGATGAGTAGACAACATGTAGCCAAATCTTCATAAAAATGCCTCTACTTTTAAACTATATGCATAGGATCAAGTAGGCTAAGAGATCACAGCTAAACAGCTGAAGAGAGGAAGAGCTTACCATGCAAATGACTGGTTCAAAAAGACCATCACCTGGGACAGGGACCTGCCTAAAGGCACCACGAACTAGAAAGGTAGTCTGCTGAAAAGTGAAGGTTCACAGTTCTGTTTCTCTCTTTTCCCTTCCATTCATCTTCAAGGAAGTCTGCATTATGCTCAGATAAAGATGGGAAAATATAACTCCAAAATCACCATTATCTGCCCAGAGATTTCAGCCGCCTTCTCGAGAGATGTGCAACTCCTGCCTTAGCTCAACAGCAAACTAAACATGCGCTGCAAACAGACAAGGCTGGCTTTGCTGGAGCATCTGCCCCGGTGCAAAATGCTCTACATTGACACTGCAACATTCCAAAAGCTCCAGAGAGACCCTAAAGCCCCTTCCAGTACCTAAAAGGACCGCAAGAGAATACGTTGCCCAGAGAACCCGTGGCTGCCCCATCCCTGTATGGGGTCGGACAGGGCTTGGAATAACCTGGGCTAGTGGAAGGTGTCCCTGCCCACGGCAGGGGACTCGCACCAGTTGGGCTTTCAGATCCCCTCATCACAGAGCTCTCCGTGGCCCTGTCAGTGCCCCGACCCGGCTGCCGGTCGCGGCGGTGCCGCCGGGAGGCAGCAGAGCAGCGCGGCCGGGGAGCGGGGCCGGGGCATCCCCGGGGGAAGGGAAGGCTCCGGTCCCTCCCCGGCTTTGCTGCCCCGGAGCCGAGCCGAGCCGGGTGGGCTGCGCTCAGATAATGGCACCGAGGGCCCCGGCAAGCCGAGGGCACCGTCCGGGCCCCCGCAAGCCGAGGGCACCGTCCGGGTCCCCGCAAGCCGAGGGCACCGTCCGCCCGCGGGCGGCTCGGACCCACGGCGAGGGCGGCGCGCTGGGCTCGCCTTGCACCGCCCCAGCTGCGGGTGTTCTGCTGTGTTGAATCCCAACAGTTACATGGTCTAGCCTATGTGAGGAAGATGGCTTTGGAATTTCCAGTCAGAACCCGGCTTACTCTATTGCGGTTGGGCATGGGAGGCAAAAGTACATTTGATCTTCTGTTCTCACGTTGACAGGGCTTTCCTGACAGGTGGAAAGAAGAATCTGAAGGCAGAAAGACCATTTTTATGGCCTCTGGCTCTGATATCCTTTTGGAAATGATACTTCGAAGGTTTCAGGAACAGCTGAGGAGCAAGTGGTAGTAGGAAGGGGTAGACTTGGAATTGCCTGTAGATGATAAAGGAGATCTCTGCAATTTCTGCTCTCAAGTCAGCTGTGAAGGGATGAAAAAGGGTTACATCGTGTCTATGTAGTCTGGACTCTGGATTAAGCGGGAAGACCAAACTAATCTGTGAATTTCCCCTTGTCGGGCTGTGAGTTGTTTGGAGTGTGTGGTCAGAGGATAGGGTAGCTGGGGATAGAGAAAGGCTGCCTGGGGGTTCCTGGGCTCCTCTGCGATAAACAAGGGAGCATTCAGTAATTTCAGCTGCAAGAAGGAAGCCTCTGGAGCATGAATGCAGTTGGTTGTGGGTGGTTGGACACCGCAGGCTGAAAGACACAAGAGGGAACAGGCCCCTGGGAATAGGCTGGGACTGAAAGACCACAGAAAGCAGAGGATTCTCCTGCAAACCCCTGCCTGCCTCTTGAGGAGACTCCCAATGGAGAAAAATGTAAGAGTCATGGAATTTGATAAGCTGTGGAGGCGACCAGCTCTAGAGATGGCAACAGGTGAAACCAGACAATTTTTCTCGCTTCTGTTGTGGATAGCAAGAGGTAGCATGGACTATACCATTTTCCAGAAGTGAAAACCTTTCCTTTTTCCAAGGAATAATGAATCTTTTACCATTTTCTGCAGCCCCAGAAGCTTTCTGCAATAGTAAACCCATGCAATAGCCTGAAATATGCATCCCATTTGGGAATCTGACCTGGAAAAGAAAATGGAGATAACAACTGTATGTTTTGAGCCATCTCTACACTTTTGTTTAATTCAGCTTCAAAGGGTTTATTTACTATGAATAGAGAACAGAACAAAAGCAACTACATCAGGCTGAAGACAAGCCCTCCTGGGACAGCAGTGCAAGTGACCCTGTTAAACATAATTTCAATGTAATTTTACAGCCAAAGCCTGCAGATAATTCACAGAGTTTCAAATTTGAAGATGTCTTAGGCCACTCAGCCATGCATGAAGTTGATACCAAGCAGCAGAGCTTTATCTTCTGGTAGCAAATGCTCCAGATGACACTGGACATTTAGGGTTTAGTCTACAGAGTTACGGGCAAAGCATGACTAGAACAAGACTTTCAAAGAGAGTCTTGAGTAGCAGCAGTGAAGTTACATCAAGATCCTGCTATAAAGAGCTTTCTGATACTTTCATGTCACTCATTTGATCCCCGCTGGGGATTCAAACTCTGCGATGTCTGAGACTTTTTCCATGACTTTGTTTTGCTTCCTTTACAAAAACAAACAACTTGTTGTGAGGACTGCTAAAAAAAGCCAACAGCCCCCAAAGCACTGCTTTATCTTCATGTGATCAATCAGTTCGTATCCAGATCATACCATTTAATAAATAATTCCAAGTCCTAAGATGTTTGTCCTAAAATTACAGGAGTAAGGGGAAACAAAAAATTGCTGCTCATGAAAAGAGACAAGGGGAATGGTGAAACCATTTCCACTGACCCAACTGATCAAATAGGTTAAGGAATCACCTAGGTAAATGTCAACCCTGAAACAGAGGCAAGCATATTCTTTTCAGCAATTTTTAGAGAATAGAAAAGCAATACTATGGTCACCTCTCAGTTACTAAATAAGAGAAGAGAGTGGAGTGGAAACTGAAGATGCTAGAGTGACATGAATGGCTATATATTATCCTGCTTATGAAATCACAGCCTGATCTGGCCAACTGAAGAGTCAAAACCCTCTCAGGCATGGGTGACAATTAAGCTCATTGCAAAGGCTTACTAGAGAAGATTCATTATTCCTGTTGCTGTTGTTATTATCAATAGCAATGATAACCATTTGTAGAGCACCCTGATGTGTACGAGGCTCCTCTCAGGACAGGTGGAAGAGCAGTTATCCTCGGGCAGCTCTGACAAACCTGAAGGTGTCTCAGTGTGCGAACAAGTTGGTTTCTAGGGATGAAAGCAGAGAGGAGGGATGAAAAGCAGGCAGCAGTAGCTGTATGATGACATTTTCTGATGGTGAGTGAGGTAGAGAAAAAATTGCTTTTAGGGAAAAAAGAACCCATTACCTTTTAGTTGGTTGGGGAGGCACCTTGGGAAGGGAAGGAAGATTGGAATCGTGGAACAGCTCAAGCTGGAAGGCACGTCTGGAGATTGCCTAGTCCAATCCCTCTGCTCAAAGCAGAGTCACTTAGAGCAAGTTGTTCCAGACCTTGTCCAGCTGGGCTTTGGGTAACTCCAGGTGTAGAGACTACACAACCTCTCTGGGAAACCTGTTCCAGTATTTGACTACACTCGCTATGGAAAAGTGTTTCCCAGCGTTCAGAGGCACCATCCTGTGTTTCAGTTTGTGCCCAGTGCCTCCTGTCACAGTACTGGGCAGCAAACCAAGAGTTTGGCTCTGTCCTCTTTACACCCTCCAACCAGAGATCCCTTTTGTGGAGTAAAAGGGAAGCTGCAGGAATAAAAGGCATGAGGGAAGACACTTTGTGGGAAACATAGAGAAGCAGGACACAGTGTCAGAAGAACAGAGAAATATGGGCCCATCCAATACTGCCGACTTGAATGCACTTCAAGTCACATCTCTGGATGCATGACTGCACTTGTCAGGGAAAACATGCATGTACATCAATGAAGTACAAGTCATAACAACAACAAACAGGGAGCATTTCCTAGAAAGAACTGGATTTTTTTCACAGAAAAAACACACCATGAAGCAGTTATGTTATATGGGAACTATGGGTTGGGGAGCTTCCCAGAAAGCCAGCTGCCCCTGTTCCTAATTATTTATTATTCATCTCTGTTTCAGTCCAAAATGAGGTCTGATTTATGGGAAATTACTTACAAAATGAAACATGGAAATATGGGATGGATGATGATTAATGGGAGCTATGATATGTGCCTGCAAAAATGCAAAAGGGCACAAACATCCTGGAGGGGAAGGTTGACATGGGGTGACACTACAGGGCTTTCATATGAGTAAATGAATGAAGACAATATATTTCCTGATGGCGACGCTATGAGCTCATGGAGCAAGCTCTGAAGAGAAGGTTAGGAGACGTGGTGAGAAACATGCTGTTCCCCACTCCTGCCCTGAAGAGTCCGCTGTGGGAAAGCCTTTTTGTGTCAGATCTTTGTGCAGGCTCAAGTTAGATTCACGTACTGAAACTTTATGTTTCAGTTTGCAGATATGGCGGGTAGTTAATTATTACTTTTTTGTTTCCTTGTTAAGATGCAGACACAAACCAACAAAGTCCTGGTTTTCAACATAAAGAGCAAAAAGAACTTGAGAAAATACATTTGAATAATGGATTTTTTAAAATGTCACTTGATAAATTACTTTTGGATGGAAAACCACAAACGCCATCACACTCGGTACCAGAACTAAGGCACTTCCTGCCTTAAGGCATTAGTGCTCAGAAAGGGAAGGGTTATCTTTGGATCCATTAATAGTTTGCAGAAACCACCTAAATAAACATGCCACGTGATTGGACAGTGAAGCAGTTAATGATCAAGTTTTCAGGATGATTTATATGCTTCCCTGAAGCAAGGGAATGGACTAGATGACCTCCCGAGGTCCCACCTCTGTGAAACCAAAGTCTCCACGGCTTGAAGGTGAAAATGATCACTGCAGTGTAATGACTGTCTGCTCCCCTGGGACTGGTAGGTCATCTACAGCACCATCCCATCAATGCTGCATTTGGTTCTTCTCCACTCCAAGTTCTTGTGGGCTTGCTTATTCTCAAAGTATACTTTCATTCTGTTATGCAAGAGACATAAAGAGTAACAAGAAGGGCTTCTACAGGTATGTCAGCCAGAAAAGGGGGTTTGGGCTAGATGATCTTTAAAGGTCCCTTCTAACCCAAACTGTTCTGATTCCATGACTCATGCCTGCAAATAACTATGGAATAAGCAACAAGATATAGTTTTTGCCCACTACATTTCCATTCCATACTAACAGCAGGATATGCACAAACCCTCTGCCACTGCAGCAGACTCTACGGCTCACCTGGGGACAGTTAAGATGCTACCTGAGAAGAGAAGGCTGTTTGAGCACATGAGACGGTTTGTAAGAGCCTGTGACTGTCTTAAAGTTTCCCATGTCAGCTTCAGTGGGGGCTCTGAATCTCCAGTTAAGGGCAGTGAATGGCCTAGAGTATCAAGAGTGATGTCAGTTAATTACTACCCAGGGATTCAGCAACGAGTTGGTGCACTGTGAGTTACTAACTTCCAGGCACGATACTTGGCAATGCTACCATTATTATTTGCAAGGAGACTTCAGTGTCTCTTCATGAAGCCAGCCAACCAGAATGTCATCGACCTGCTGTTCGCTTGCCTGTTGCACAAGACACTGGTGTAACTCTCACTACCTATTTGTTGACCTTTCTTTCCCTTCATTCTCCCTCTACCAGTATACACAGATATGTCATTGCCTCCGAAGGAGACTTCACTCGTTAGCAAACAACATCAAGAGAAAGGCCACATCCCTTTCCAGATTACAATTCTGCCTTCTGAAGATGGATGTCAACAAGACATTGATGAATTCAGGCACAGCTTTGACATTTCTCAGAGGGTTTGAGGATTTCCATTGTCAGACATGGCTATTGTGCTACAAAAATTACTCCCAGCTGAAAGAGTGAGAAAACATTTTGAAGAACAGCTCAACAGTATTAAGAAAAGCTGGATACCCTGGCACCCTGGGGGAAAAGCTGCTAACAAAGTCAGTGAGATGGGCCGGGACAACATTTGAGTGCCACAATAATTTCATTGCATAATCCTTGTCCTGCTTACCCCCAGCTCTCACCAAAGACAATGGAAGCCTGGGGTTTTCAGTTCCTTGCAGGAGACAACCAGAGTCTTGCATCATCAAGTCCTTTTTATTTTTTGTACAATGTTATAAAAGACAGAAGTGCATTCCTGACTGCAAACTAACATTCAAAGTCTCACGAGAATAGATATCGCTCTCTTGGCCTTAAAACTTTGGAAAGGGCTCAAGATGACCGTGATGAATCTCATGGAGAAGCAAGCCCAAATAAACACAATTAGAATGAATAGAGAATGCAGTCACCCCATCCATCAGCAGATGAGCTTGGTTAGTCCTTGTTTCTGCAGCCCCTCTGTGGTACCGTGTTACTGCTCAGACCGTGTCAGACACAGCTGGTTACTGAAGCTGCCCCACTGGGCCTTCCAGCCCCTTACCATTTTACAGATGGACTTGGCCTCCTCAGAAAACTTATGGGAGTACACCTCTTCTGTCTCCAGCACCCTCCTGTCCACTTCTTCCCTCTTCACCTTCTCTTTCCTTCCACGAAATGGTGATTGCCCAGCAATCATTTCATAAATGAGACAGCCTAGCCCCCAATAGTCAGGGCTGAGTGTGTATCTCTGGTTGTTCAACACTTCTGGAGCTGTGGAGGAGAGTGATATGTCTTGTGGAGATGCTTGATATTTAGATAGGCAAAACAAATGTCTAGAACGTTCATTTTGGTGACTGAATACACATGCACAGAGAACGGTGGGTAAAATATAAAAATACCCCCTGATTTCCGCTGATTGAGTCACAGAGAATGCAGCATGCCACATGCCACGCTGTTTTCTCTACATGCTACATGCCCTGTGCATGCTGTCTTCTGACTTCTCTACCAACTCAGTCCAATAAAAAAACCCAAACCAAACCAAACCAAACCAAAACAGAAAGAAGTTGAAGTTAAATACTGAGCAGAGACCTAAACTTAAGAGTCCCTCCAGACTTCTCCATTTAGGGAAGAAATGAAACGCAAACACACATCCTGTAAACGGCCGTGACATTTCTCCAAAAGCAAATTCTGTCTTTTTGGTCAATTCGTCACTTTTTTTTTTTCTCCCACTTTAAAAAGAACAATCCCTTTATTTTGTGTTGCAACCACACAGTGCTTTGGGCGGATAGTCACTGTCTTGCAGGCACCCTCACTTCCATGCATGGGTACAAACACACACACGCACGTGCTCACAAGCACAGAGCCTCAGTGTGCACGCAAACTTACACTGGGGTAACAACATTTAGACATGACAACTGATTTGCTTGCTTTCATTAAAGTCTCCATATGGTGTAACAGTGGCTCACATCATCTAGTTTCTATTTAGTCAAATAAGCATAAGCAATTTTTACTCCAAGAAATATGCCCACCCAGAGAATACATGAAAATAATTACACTGAATTTAGAAAAGGGATCTAGTTGACTCAGGGAGCGTGTTTTCTTTTTACCAATGCACAGATCTCTACTCTTCTTTTGTGCAGCCTCCCCTGCACACAGGGGAAGACTCAAGATGACTCTGCTCCAGATGACCATAGGTGTGGACTTACCCATTTCATCACAAACTATCATTTTATCGCTTACTATTATTTAAAGTCCCAACCAGAAAGAAACTTTTCTTTTAGCACATAACCCTCCTAAAGGAAATCTACACTTAAATCACTAGAGTCCCAGTTGTTGTCTCCCCTTTTCATTTTCTTTGCTGATTTAAGGTTATAGACCAGACTCACTGAGAGCTGCTGTGGCCCATCCTTCTGATTTCCCCTACCATGATTTCTGTGTGGGTTGCTGCAAGGAACTGGACCCAGCCTAATGTGAATATTTTTTATTCTTTTTCTCAAGCTTACATGGCAGAAATATCACTAGAGGTCAAGTAATTGTATAAAATGTGAGCTGTAGAAGACTTACCCATATACCCCACTGTCCCTACTCTTCCACGGATTGATTCACCCTCAGGGATTTTAACAGCTAGACCCAAATCAGATATTCTAATATGGCCTGGAAGGAAAATAGAAACAAAAAACCAAAACACGGATATAATAACGTGACCCAAATTAGTCCAAACCCCCCAACTGTGGTCATTGCTACAATGCAATTTACTGCTCAGACATTTGAAGAAAAGCGTGTTCTGAGTCACTGAATTAGAGCAGTTTCATTGATAAGGAAAAGAGGAATTATCAAGGGCACTACAATGCAGTGAAATTAATGTTAACACTGAGGCTACGGACGGGAGTGGATTGCCTTAGATATTTTAAAACCAATGAAAAAAGGCGATGAGAAGCATGCTCTGGGGAAGTATCTTGAACTGATCACAGAGAATGGACGGGCTGACATAAGTCTGTAACTCTCTGATGGCTGCAGGGGCTACACGTGGTCTGTAAGTCAGCAGGAGATTCGATTATCGCTGCCTTCAGCAACAAACCCGTACCTGGGTTTGCACACAACGAGACTCGGCTCAGCAAGGGGCGAAAATACTTTTGAAAATGGAGTGGGAAGTACAGACTTAGAAAGTAGAACTTCCCTCATATTGCATCAGCCTTGCAACAAGAGGGATGGAAAAACAATGCAAAAAGGCAGACAGCCCCAGCACAGCCGTGCTCTCGAGCACAGACCCTGCTGCGCGGCACGGCTGCTCCGCTCCATCTGTGCCGAGAGCTCCAGCAGCTCACCCTCCCCAGCACAGCAACACTGCTGCATGCTGAGCCTCTTAATCACTTCAGAGCATTATTTGTCTTTGTGCAATATACATCCTAAAACTAACTTAATCTACTTTACTGTGAAAGCATCGCTGTAAACCTCTGAGACTTACCATAATCATCCAGCAGGATATTTTCTGGCTTCAGATCTCTGAAAATGAAAGACAGCAGTCGTTGGTATGAAGCTGGTTTAGATAACATAACCATACAACTGTGAGAGTGCATTTATTACGAGTAATAAACCAATTGAGTGTCAACTCAAACAGCAAGGAACCCCTGAAACCAATACAACCTTTTACAACTCACTTCACAGAGAGACTGAAACCATATGTCTTTTTCTAAACTGGAGTTAGAATTTTTCACTAAGCCAAGCTTTTAGTTCCTAATCCGCTTGGTAATGGACTCATCCATCTAGTAGTGCCGTAAGCCCTGTAAACCAAACCCTGCAGTCCTGTGTGTCATTAAACCTCCGTAACATTTTCTCTTATAAAATCTTCTGTTAAAAAGAAAAAAGATTTTAAATTTTAAAATACTTTATTTGCATATGAAAATGGAAATAGCAATCCATTGGGCTCAAATTTTCCATGCCTGGCATCTGACTCAGACCAACTATGTGAATGTGTGTCCATGCACTTGCACACACATGTAATAATTTCACCACGTTTGGAAAAAGAGGGGCGGGGGGGAATGCTTTGCCCAGATTAAGATTCTTCTTACAAACATCTGTGAAACTCTAGTGCCTATGTGGTTGGGAGTAATGCCATGAAAATTGGCGAGGTGGTCACTCTGATGTCAAAGATGTGCCTTTTACTGCTCCTGTGAAAAATAAAAAAAAAAATCCCAAATCTGGCCAAGTTATAAACTTCTGAAATAAATAATCTCAGTTTTCATATATTTAGCAGAGCCTTGGCAGATCATTCTTCCGAAACGTTTGTCTGCACAAAACCCTCTCCACCAGCTGCTCCTTCTAGATGCTGCCCAGGCCAGCCTCGCTCAAGTGCCCTCTCTTGGCCGCGGCTGTTTCCCAAACCTGTGCAGCTGAGCACAACTCTGCAGCCACTGCTGCTGTTCTTGGGCTGCTGTTGAGGTGGGAGCCAGACAGGCTCCTTCCCTTCCTGCTCGTGCCTGGGAGATGGGACCAGAGGTGTGAGAGGGAAGGGAGATGGGCAGGGAGTGTCCCAGGAGGGCTGTGGCACAGCAGTGGGCTGTGCTGGCTCCGGAGCCCGAACAGGCACCAGCGGGGCTGGGTGAGCCAGGGAGAGCCACACTGCTGCCATTCACCATCGTGCCCTGGATTTCATCTAAGCACAGTGCTTAGTCTGGTGCAAATCCAAGCAGTGCTTGGCCTCTTGTCTTTGTAAGGCCTCCTCGCATTTGTGGACCAGCTTGATCCTGTTAGCTTCCCAGCAAGAGGCATTGCTTTGCAAAGAGCCAAGAGAGGGGGTGCACAAGAGAAACCCTTGCACCAGGGAAAGAGGATGTTGCACAGAGCCTGGGCAGGAGCCCACCCAGGGCCTCAAGCCCTGGTGTCATGAATTTTCCTGTGAATGGAGAGGGGTATTTCACAGTTCTGACAATGCCAAGATTAAAATTTCAAAACTTGCCTTGTTTTTATTTATTTCAAGCAAGAACACAGCACTGTGAATAATCTCCTCTTCTTGCTTGCTTCAGACCCTCTTGACCTCTCAAGATAAACCTCACTGGGTAGCCAGTGGTACCAAGCCTACTTTTCAAATAAACAATACTGAAATATGTGAAAGGCAGCTGAACGCTGAGGAGAAGCTGTGATTTTATTTAACATACCACTGTGAGCTTTCCCTGTCTATCAACAGAGGGTTTCCAGTGCTGGAGCAACACAGTCAAGGGCATCTCCTATTTATTTTCAAAAATTTGCTTCAAATCCTGTAAGAACTATATTGTTGAAGAACTCAGCCTTCAACAGTTACTTAATCTTCTGCTCCAGCAGTTACTGGTCCCAGTTTAAGCTGTAACTGGGCCCCAATTACAAGAATCCTACATGCAAGTTGGGAAATGCTGTCTTTGACTGAGAAAATGAGAGACTCCATGAGAACTGTGAGAACAGCAGTTGGGTCCCTGTGGTCCTCTGTGATTTTGGACAATTAGAGCAAGCTTTCCCCCCCCCCAGACATCAGTTGTCGCTCCTGTTTTCAGATTTCTGGTTCCCCGGGAACAAGGCTGGCTCCCTTGGCATGGCCACTTCCAGCTGTTCAAGACTGAAATGTCCAGGAGAAATAAAAGTCCCTGGTGGACACAGTGACATGTAAGGCTCCTTCCCAGTGGTGTGACTTCCCACATGGAAAGTAGCCTTGCCCAAACATACTGAAACATAAACTGCTGGCACTTTGCCCGTGCTCTAAAGGCAATGGTACATTGTTTGGCTCTATGGGAAAGCCTAAAGAACTCAATTAATCACAGTGGACAAGGCTTTACCACAGATTTGTGCAAAATGCCCAGGACAATGTGACCTTGATGCTGACTGGAGCTTCCAGGCATGGTACATATACAGTACATATAAAAATTATTTACGTATATGTATGCATATGTACATACATGTTAAAAAACCTAAAAAACTTCGTAGATATACATATCTATATTTATAAAAATAATTTAAGGAGAACCAGCAGCTTATTTATGTTTGCTTTCCATGAACAATCGACCCGCTGACCTTTACTAACACGATGCAGTTGAGAAATGTAGCACGGGTGCCACGTTTGACAAGGGAATTCTGGACCAGGTAAATCTGACTCTGAGCCTGGTTGTTCTCTCGGGTCACGTCTGCAGCGTGCCTCACCACGGCCCAGGAGACGGGGGTGTGTTTTACTCACAAGCATTTTGTTTATAGAAAATGAAATTAAGTCTGAGGAGTGAGCGTTTTGTGATGAATTATTCGCCCTGAGAAAGCGGCAGCATTTAGCTGCTGTATTTTATTGACCTATATAGCACTGCTCACAGGTCCCAAAACACGCTGTGGTACTACAAATTAGGGGTCTCTGCAGAGGCTCCTAAAATACTGCAAGAAAATGTCACCTACAAGGATATAATATCATTCATCACCAAAATGAATGTGTCATCTGAGGTGTAAACTAGCAGCTCTTTTAAGAGCAACGTGAAAACAACTGCTTAAAGAAGTATGATGCCATTTCTCTCAGAGCCACATACTACTTTAGGTGGCCAGATCTGGTTTGTCCTATTAGAAAATGGCATTAGTATGGAATTATATCAGCCTTGTTATGGATGCACCAGTCATTTTATTCAATAAAACATGCTTGTAATCTAGTGCTTTAAAAAGAAACACTCTATTAACTCCTAAATTTTTTTAAAATGTGCTAGGGTGTTTTTCAAAGAAAAGGGAAGCCAGACACTTCACTCACAATTTCATTGTTCAACTGACATTACACACTTAGTTCCATTTTGCTCTCAGGGAAAAAAAAAAAAAAATCTCCTTCTTGGGCCAGCACCAACTAAATCAGCATGTTATCTGTCTGCCCTCCATATGCCAGCTAGCAAGAGCTGAGGCACAGCGAGGCAACCAAGTGGCAGTTTGCTAGAGATCTCCTCCAAGGAACAACAATATTGTAATTTCTATCCATACAAGCATATGCATCGTGCATATTGCACATGGGCATATCGAGTGATTTAAAGTGTGGCTTGGTTTTTAAAAATAACATGTTATTGCCTATTAATCATTGTCCTTGGAAGTCCTTTCATCAGTTTACGGGCCCTCTTCTGCTGCAAATGCCAGCCATAATGATTTCACAAGCTGGGATGATGAAGACAAACATTAACTGTTGTTTACAACTACACTGGTTGTTGATTAAAAAAATAAATCCTCACGGAGTTACAAGAATTCCGTCTGCAATCAGCCTGCTTATCCAGCGAGTAAGCCCTGTGGTGCCCTGGAAAAGCGCTTGCACAGAGCTGGAAGCCAAAGTGGAAGCTGAGAAGCTGCAATGTGTCCTCTCAGGGCTGGCTGCCCGGGACGGCGCCGGGCAGAGCTGTGCCCGCTGGATGCCCCCACGGCGGGGGGATGCTGCCAGCAGGAGCCTCCTTCCACGGCTGGCACGCTGTGGCCACCACGATCCAATCTCGCTAATCACACCAGTTCGCCTCCCAGGGCCTAAATCCACGCCCTGTGTCTCGGGCACCCTCTTGGGAAAAATCCAGGAAGGAGGGTTTCTCCACATCTGACGCGCTCCGGCCCCTCATGCAACATAATCTAAGTAATTAGGAAGAGGCTTGGGTGGAATGATCTCCATTTCATGCCAACTAGGAACTAGATTCCTTAATGAAATTTCTTTAAAGGAACTTCCATCATTTTCTTATGTCACCCAGTGCACGCTGAGGTGGGGTTTGGGGAGCTTTCTGTTAGTTCTGTGTAATTTAGACAGGATGTACTTAGTGGAGGAACTGCTTCCTTCCCCGATTACTGAATCATACTGTATTTATAGAGGGCTCTGCGAAATTTCAACCAAGGCACTCAGGCACCCAAGCTGTACAGCCCTACAGTGAGCAGGGGGGAGGCAGGCAGTACCTTCCTACCCAGAGAAGACATCCTAAGGCTCTAGGAAGTGCTTACCTGTACACAGTATTTTCTCTGTGTAGGTCTTCCAAGCCACAAAGAATCTCTGCTGCATAAAACAAAGCTCTTTCCTCCTCAAAGCCTGGGTTTCCCATGTTGTAGATATGAAACTTCAGGTCACCTCCGTTCATTATGGTCAGAACTAAACACAGTGCATCCTTTGTTTCATAGGCATAGGCTAAATTGACCTAGAAAAACATTTGTGGCACAGTTGTGACAGTTCAGTTAGCTGCTAAGAAGAAGGAGCTGGCTTTTCATTAAAGAATTTTTTTCTAGAAAAGTTAAAAAATACATGGACTGAATTTGATATGGACCTTATTACAACGGCAAACACACAATTTAAAAGTACAGAGAAATCAGATGTTAGGATTTTGCAGATTAACTTGTTCAATCCAGCCTATTTATCACCAGAAACCCTCAAGGCTCAGATAGCTTCACAGGCTGGACAAACATACTAACTCCAGGCATGTTTTTCAATGTAAGAGAAAGCTTAGTAATCAAGGGAAACTACACCTCCTGCTGCCCTGTTCTGCATCTTGGTAGGTCCCCTGGAAGGCCCGAATAGACCAGCCCTGGAGGATCAAATGGACCATCACTGAGACATGAAGGTCAGCGTTATTCCTTCGAGGCTCTTGTGAGTGTCCCGGGAAAAAGCAGAGAAGCCAAAAGCCAGCCATCCCTTTTAAATACGTGCCATGGTCTTGGCTTCTGCCAGAGGTAGGTAAACATCTTGCATCTGTTGTATACACAGTGTTTCCTGAAATAAGTATAAAGAACGTGGCAGATGCTGAGATTACACCTTTCTCTCTTTTTCTTTTTTCTTTTTTTTTTTTTTTTTTAAACTAAGGGAAGTTCTAAAAGAGGCACAAGGGCTGGTGTGACTCAGGAAAGCCCTACATCAGGCAGAACAGCTCCACGTCACTGCTTAGATGCTTCTACAAGCCAGTCTCTTCTGATCTATTCAGGTTGAACCTGCTTTAGTCTCTTCCAAGCTCCTCTCTCCCAGACCTTGGGAATTCAGGTAATCACGCTGGATAAAAATAGCTCAGCCTGATGCAGCTCTGATGCAAGTCAAGGCTGCAAAACGCATCATGTTCCCATGGTAGGCACAGGCTCCTTGTTGGTGCCTTTCTCACGCACCAGAGGCTGAAATGAGCCTGGGCAGAGGTGCAGGGAGCAGGACTGAGGTGCAAAGCAAAGGGCACCTTTGCAGCAGTGGGACATGGAGGAGGCACTGGATTCAACAGGAGCAGCGCTCAGCAGGTCAGCAGGGAGTGGAGTTCGATACTCACTACAAACTGACTGTTGACTTTTTCTAAGATCTGCTTCTCGTTCAGCGCCATGGATTCGCCTTTCCTCTTCTTTATCCTCTTCTTCTCCAGTCTCTTGCAGGCGTACATCTTCCCCGTCGCCCGCACTTGGCAGGCGCAGACCTGCCAATGAGAGCGAACAATTGCTGGGTAATTCGAAGCAAACGCTGTGTCTGGGCTG
The DNA here is from genome assembly GCA_013399855.1 of Oxyruncus cristatus. Taxonomy (NCBI): domain Eukaryota; kingdom Metazoa; phylum Chordata; class Aves; order Passeriformes; family Cotingidae; genus Oxyruncus; species Oxyruncus cristatus. The sequence continues at coordinate 738,087 of VXAY01000978.1, forward strand.
TGCTTCACTCCTCACCACCTCCTCTGATTTAGTCCTTTTAAGGCTACAGACCGAGGCTTAGCGAGTAAGGCTTAGGCGGGGGCAGCTGGGGAACCGACTACTGTTTCCAAACCTGCTGTGTAATACTGGTTTAATTATTCCACTTTCCTCCGCCTGCTTCCTATCCCACCTCCTTTTGTCTGTGCAGATTGTGATCCGCTCAGCCCAGCCCGCCTGCACCTCCCCTGCCTCTCCAGCCACCTCCAGCCACCAGTGAAACACAAATAAGGGTGTGACCCTAATTCCGCTGGGAATGCAACATCCAAACACAAAATAACCCCCAGAAGTGTTCTTTTGAGATTGCAGTGTCATGAGGGGTCAGGTAAAACTGTCAGCAACTGATGAAAATCAGCCTCTGTCGCATCCGGCTCCTGTACCTGCAGCGCCTAAAAAGTAAGAAACACTCTTTAACAGAAAGTTTCAGAATTACTCACCTCCCCAAAGCCGCCCTTCCCCAGTACCCTGTACTGCCGAAACGTGTTTTTCGTTACTGGTTGCCTGGAAGAAAAGGAAATAAATAAATAAAGAAAGAAAGAAAAGGCACACTACATTTGATGCACTCTCTGTGATTTATTTATTTCAGAGCATACTTCTGAAAAGCAAAATAGATAAATATTACATAATCAAATTAGTTCAGGGTAATCATATTATATAATGTAATATATAATTGTGTAATTACATTACTCCAATACTATGTATGGCTTGAACTTTTCAATTCCAACATATTAAGCTGTAATAAAATACAACACATTAGTGAGTCATCAAGATAATTTCTGCTAGCATCTTAAGACCATGGAGGGTTCTGAATCTCCATTATATAGCTTTGGTTTTTGTTAAGCAGAGAGGAGGCCTGAAAGCTCCCAACAAGATATTAATTTCCATGATATATAGGATGGTGTAACACATGGCTTTGCTTGGTGTGCAGTGTGCAAGATGAGAAAAAGAGATCCAAAATTCAATCCACTAGAAAACATTTCTGGTATCTTAAACAAAACATGAAACTGGTGTGAATCAAGGGAAGAAACAATCCCAGGAACAGGAGAGGTGGATTTATGTGCCGTTCGCAGGCTGGGTGTAGAGGAAGCCAAGCTCCAAGCCAGCCCGTCCCCCCCGGGCTGCCTGCCTGCTGGGCGAGGGGCATGGGCAAGAAGGGAGCAAAATCCAAGTTAGGGCTTAAACAAGTCAGTGTCTGAGGGCAGAGTGCTCCCTAACAACCACGAGACATGATCTCTGTGCAGTCTCACAGGCTTTCCACAAAAGCTGCTCCACCAGAATGGCTCCAGATCTACATCTAACTTTTACTTTGCTGCTGCAGAAGTTTTATAACATGACAGAGAAGAATTCTAGGTTCGCAGAGATCCGATTTTGTATCCACCACTCCATCTCCAAAGTTTTACAACTACCTTAGCAGTGGAAATGGATATTCCTGCCATCCTTGTTCCCCTCTGGCGGGTGGCCAGCCTGCAGAGGGAGCACAGTAACGTGGCTGTTCCCACCACAGGGATGATGAGGTTGATGACAATGAGGAATAAATGTTAAAGTGAATCGTTTCATTAATGTCCATTATTGTTTTTCGAAGTGGAAAAAGAAAAACACGGAGAAGGTCAAAGCTAGAAGAGGAAAAGATGCTATTTTCAGGCTTCTGCGAGGCTGCTGCAAATGCTGTTGGGGTTAAAAGCAACAATTAGCAGTGATAACTACATGTTCAGCAATGTCCCTGGAATGAATGGACTGTGTGACTGCCCCGTTGGAGCCAGCAGGCTGTCAGAAGGAGCTGGTGATCACTCCATGCTGCTAACATCTCTTTGCTAACCCTAAAAGCACTTCTCCCAGCTTCTTAAGCCAGGCGTATCCAATGGCTTGTCGTATTTGCTGGGGGAATGGAAAAAAAAAAAAATCCTCAAAGCATGTCAGAAAATTCCTTATCCCCGACGTGAAAATAGATAGGAAATAGCCTGGCCAGAGACGAATCATCTGACGGGCTTTTTGAATTGCAATGGAAGAGTAAAGGCTGGACTCGCCGAAGATGGCATGTGGAGCATGTCTTGGCACTGAACGGCTCTCGCCTCTGCCCACCCCTCCTGTGCAGCAGCCTTGGAGCTTTCCAGGCAGAGGAGCTGGCACAGCCCCTTTGATCTGCGAGGCCCCACGCTGACACACACCGCTCGTGGCTCTGGCCCTCACTCATCTGCCCTAATTAATTCCAGTTGTGGAAACTGGGTCTTCTCTCAACTCGAGGTCACTGTTACCCAGCAGTGAACATCTGCTACAGCCCTCCCCGACAAGGAAAAGGCAGAAGCCCCTTTCCTTGCAAATTAACACCCACTAGGGCTGCCTGGTTATTAAACGTGCTCCGAAACGTCTAGCAGATATATATGGTTTGAGGACCTATACGCTGTATTTTTCTCTGTTTAGAGTGATTTAATAACAGTGACAACTGGTGCAGAGGAAAAGTCACCCCATTCAGAGCGTAGCTCGACAGAAAGACAACTGAAGTTGCTGAATGTACATTAATCATACCCAATATACCTAATACCATTAAATGGCCAAACACTCGAGCTTTAGAAGCAAATGTATCAGATCTTGAGCATATTCTATGTATTTTCCATGGAAAGTAAAAACAAAACCTTTTTATTTATTTTCATTTTAAAAAAATCTCATGACACTTACCTTTCCAACCACTTCCATTGAAGAAACCTGTCGAAGTACATGCTGCTTAGGTATTCTTGGAATGGTTCCCCACTGAGGTGGTCAAGGACAGATCTATCTCAGATGAAAAGGATATATAAGCATTTTAAAATCCTGAACTTGGAGCAAAAGAGAAACAAAACACGAGGAGAAAATCCAGACTTCTTGTCTGCTGGGATTATTTTACTTTCACTTTATTTTTTACCTTATTTTACTCCCAGTTTCAATCTGGGAACAAAGTGATATGCTTGATGTATTTCATAACAGGAGGCCTTATACAAGCTGAGTAGTAACATACACTGTTTTTGCTTGCTGAAAATCAACAGGGCAACTCCCACTGGCTTCAATGGACTCTTCCAGAGGTTGTTAGCCACTAGACAACAAATGTCTTTACTTCTGTTACTACATTAACACTACTCCCCCAGGAACTGAGCTCCTAAACCTTGGGGGATGTTTACATCTGGATAGAGAATTTCTGGCTGGAGCCCAATTCTGTCAAACAGGCACCCTCAGAGGCATCATTCTGAGTAAAAACACCCATTTCAATTCCTGCTATACAGAAGAAGTAGTACATGGGACTAAAGTCAAAGGGGTTTTTGTAACAGCTATGTGCTTTGTAGAGTAAAACAGAGGAAAGAAAAGCCTGAAGAGTGATGTGGATTTGTTTCTGCATCAAGAAAAGCATTTTGGGGCTCATGCAGTGGATGCAAAATCTTTTGCATAATGAAAGGAACAAAGGAATAAAAAGGCCCGTCTGCAAGTGTGAGAACAAAGTCTGTTGCTTGTGACAGAGACCATTAGGCATCCCACAAGAGGGGCCAAGGGTTCAGAACTAAGAAAAGAGGGGCTGAGCTGAGCCAGTTGCCTGAAATGAAGGTGGTTGCATTGTTTGACCGGGGTTGTTCACCTGCTGCTGTCGGTCCTTGCCCTGCTTATCCACCTCTGCTGGCAGCAGTGGCAGGACAAAAGTTGGTTTGGGGTGAAAAATGCCCAGAAAAAAAGGAGTATTTCTGTCTTGGTGTATTATAGACACTTCTGTGTCCACGTCTAAGGGTATACAGACACATTTCCAGATTTTGCTGGAAAGAGGAAATCCTCTCTGAAGGACTACTCTAGTTTGGGAATGGATAGTCTGTGTCTTACCCTGAGGCAGTTCTAGACCTGAGCAGACAAGTCACCATGAATAATGTGTCTCCTCAGTTTAATTTCTCCCTGTTCCCGAGCTACTATTTTTGGAATTTCTCAGCTCAGTTTTTTTTAATTTTTCTTTTTTTTAAATTCTTGCACCACCAGTTTGGAGCAGACAGGTAATTGCACATACTCAACAAGTCAAGTTTTTGTCTTCTTTAGCTTTGACTGGACACAGATCATACAGTTCCCCTAATGGATTGAAGCTTACAAAATAAAATAAAAAGGAAGGCTTAAATGTGCAGTTTTAAACAGGGACGGGAGCAGACGGTCAAAATATTAAAGGTCAAAGCAGGAGTTAGAGTTACACATGCATTTTTCTTGCAGACTGATTTTTATTTGTGAAGATGTGAATGTTCCTGCTTGAACAGGACAGCAGGCTTTATATTTGAATGCATGCCTCCCTTTTTTGGTCTGACTGTGAACTCTTTCAAAATTAACGTTATTCAGTACCAGTAAATGCCAACAGCAAGTTTTTAAAACTTCCTTTTGACCTCATTTCAGTCCGTGTGAAATGACCAGCATATTTATTAACAAGGCCTCAAACCTGGCTCATTTTTCTGTTTCAGAGATGAAGGAATGGCTGTGGGTGAATACGGGCCTGCATTAAGTGGTGTCCAACGCTGGCCTGTTCCACTCAGTTAATTAAAAGCTGCACGTATTTCAGAAGAACAATAGCTGCCTTTCAGCAGTTGTTTGCTTTTGAGTTCCCCTCTTTGGCAACAACAAAGTGCATTTTAGAGGGAGCTGTCAGCTTGCAAACCGATTGGAGGACTGGAAACAGGCATTGGGGGGTTTGTGTGGAGCACAGCTCTGCCTCTGCCACTGGGACTGGCACCCACCACCGGTGAGAGCTGCAGAGCATCTCCAGCAGCACCGGCCAGCGCAAGGAAACCGGCTCTGCCATGAGAGAGGGCCAGGAATAACCCACAACTCCTACCAACGCAAAGGATAACTGAAACCAGAAAAGGTCAATGAAATGAGTCAAAACAATGAATGACAGCGGAGCGAATGTTACAAATCCCCATTACATCATCCAGGGAAAACAAACCGTGCTCAGCCAGAAACCACACGGGCCAGCGTGCGACGAGCCCTCCTTTTCATACTGTTATTGGTTTATGATCCACACGGGCCAGCGTTTGCAAATGCAGATTGCATACCTGGAGCTTTAGCACAGAATGGCCCAAATCGCCTCCCCGCTGCAGAAGCTGATAAGCCTCTGCCCAGACAAAGGGTGAAATAATGCACGTTGGTTTGAGCGCCAAGGGCAGACAGAAAGCATTAAAAAAAGCCCCATTCTCCCGGCGAAGATTTTCTGGAAAAGCCACGCGGAGCGAGTTTGCACATTCCTCTGTCTAAATGGACCGTATAGCCACTTAATTTTTATTCACTTTGAAACAGAGATGTTTTCTTTGGATACATTATCATTGTAGCTCTTTTCACACAGCATGAAATCCATGGCTGGTTTACTTGGCTAGAACACTCTGTCAAATACCTGAAACAGTAAGTGCCTGTGTGTAGTGTATATAATGGCATGGAAATAGTTATTATACTTTGTTCAGATGAAATTACTTCACTGCTTGTCAGCTATGCCCCCAGGATTATGAGCAGAAGCCAAAGATACCTGCCTCAGGTTCGAACTGCAGTGTTTCTCCCCACCTGACACATTCCTCGTGAGCTGCAGGGGATCGAGTTATACTTACTTTGTACAGTGAGAGAACAGCTCTTTGCAGGGGCTGTTTTCAAGTTTCTCCTCTGTCTGCTGGATAAGATCTTGACTGACTTCGGGAACATAGGCTGGAGACTGGGGAGAGAAGAGAGGGACACATTAACTCAGTGATGAGGTGCAGATTCTCCTCTATTATCGTGTAAAAGGCACATTCATTATTTATGCCCTGAGCTGCTTCCATTCAATTCCAGCGGTTGTGTAAAAGCAAAGGAGCTTTACGTCAAACAGCAGTAAAATAGGATACCGTGGTAACTCCTCCACATTCCACTCTATCCTCACTTTGCTTTTCTGCCTCCTGTACCTTCACCTCCTTGCCCAGCCTCATGAATATGCAGGACACACTCCTTGCCAATTCTTTGAACTGCTCCCTTGCATCCCATGAAAAATGTGCTGGCCTGAACTGTGTACAGGCCATTCTATTAAACAAAAGAGAATTTGCCCAGTGTTTTCACTTCATGGGCGATTCATTGTGCTGTTTGAAAAAATCCATCCTTTTTTTTTATCCTTTTTTTTTTAACCGGCAAAGCCAAACAAGAGCAGAGCACTGGTATTTATTGATATATATACATATATACATATATATATAAAGATGTTCACAAAAGTGTCTGGATGAACACCTTAGTTCATCCTTAAAGGGAAAAAAAATAATTCAGCAGCTTTAAAATAATAATTTCAAAGAGGAACTTTGCCAACCAAGCACATAAACTCTTTTCATCCTCTTGTCCCTTTGGAGAGAATGTACATTCAGCCCCTTCAAAAAGCCCTTACCAAAGAGAGGTCTCTTGCAGTATGCCTTGATGGTTAACCAGTTTAAGACGTTTGGGACTAATTATCTAAAAAGACAGATTTTAGGCAGTCCACATTCTTACTCATTGACTGCATACTGTATTTATATTAAAAAGTGTATATTTGTGTGTGTGTGTGCACCTATTTAAAGACAATTCTCCCACTTACATGAAAGTCCCTTTATATAAGCAATTTAATTCGGGTATTTACAATAAATCCAGCCGCAGATGACAAAATCCTCTTTCCCTGCAGAAGCCTTAACACTCTGTAAGGTCCCCCATCCGTGGCCATGGCCACCAGATGTGCTGAGGGGGTGGGTCACAGAGCACCATCACTCACTCCTGGCCAGATGTTCTCATTAACTCACCCTTAGCTGGAGATGTCTTGGCAAGCACTGAAATGCAGTGCAGGCAGAGTTCAAAAACACTGGGAATGAGGACAGAGGAAGGGGCAGAGGTAGAGCCACAGAGAATCCCCAGCATGGGGAAAGCTGAATTAAGTCTTTTATCTTTTCCTTCCCGCTGCTGAAATGTGAATATGATCCTGGTTGTGACATGAAAAAGTAAGTTTGTTCCCCTTGAACGTTTTTAAATAGGAATGCAGTTTAGAGAACTGTCTGTGCACGCTGTGTAGTGCAGCCTCACTGTTCAGCCTTGACAGGCAGTCTGCAGAACGTGCTGGGGATACCTCTGACCTCACTGAAATGTTTCCTCATTTCCTCAATATATTCCTCCATTTCCTCAGCAAAAGATATCTAGGGAACACCTCCTTTTAATCACAGACAGAGTAGATTACTAATAATTAAGAAGTCTCATAGTTTCTTGAGAGGCAGACAAGCCCCCCACATTATCATCTAAAAGTTGAAGAGACTGAGACAAAGCCAGATATTCTCAGCTTGACTGACCACTGAGGTTGACAGGAACTCAGAACTGTAGAACAAGTCTCAGTAAATCAGAAAACTTACGGAAATCCTTAACTATGGATGCCTATGATGAAATTTAAGTCCCAGTTTTAGTTCAAGAGAGTTAGTAGAGGCAAGAGTGAAACAGTGAAAGAACTAGGAAAAAAACTCAAAAGTCCTGTTTTCCAGTCCTAAAGCATTGAAGTTACTGGGGGGAAAAAAGAAGGGAAACAGGTTTAAAAAAAAAAGCCTTTTAAAGCAATATTCAGATATGAACCAAAGCCTAATGATTAGCAGTATTTCAGCTGATTTGGGCTAGAGATAGATGAATTAATACCTTTAATGTATAGTTTCTGTGCTCAGTGGCTAACATTTGCACACACAAGCTCCTGGGCAGCCCAAAGGTGGTATGTGGCTGGGTGGATCCACTGGTCCAAGACCCAGTTCAAGATGAACATGTCTCTGATTTACAGGGTACTGAAACACCACTGAACTCCACGGTCTTTGCACTGCTGTGAACCAGGAATGTTGTCTGATGTGAATGGAGCAGCACTTCAGTAAAATTGATACCAGAACCTGTAACTGGAGGGACTACTAACTAAATCTAGAACTTGTTCTACATTTATAGGTCAAGGCTGGAATCCAAAAGCTTAGTACTACACTGCATAATCAGTCATTTAGACCAAGTGACCTGATTCTTACTCATGCCAGGCAACTTCATGTCCCATTGGGAATTCATTTCCCAGTGGAAGGGAAGCCTTGAGGTTAGTGTTGAAGATCATGCCCATGATGCATTACTAGAGTACTAATTCCATCAAACTTCATCTGACACCAAAGCACATTTAAAAAAAATGTATAAGCATCAGCTAACTCTTACCATTAATGAAGAAATTACATTCTTAGAGGGAAAACGGGGAAGAATGGGCAAAAGAAATGGTAAGACAATGTGGGAAGTATTTAAGAACAACACAAACTGTGATTCCTCTCTCCAAGTTTGTGGGAGATACATTCACCACTTCGTTTTTCAAAACCACTCATTGCTGACCCTTGAATCTTTGCTTCCTCTGAACAAATTGAGAGCCAGCTAACGATATCAAGGTAGGCAAAGACATAACAAGCTGACATCCTGGACATGGACTAAAGCCTTACAGAGCAGTGCTAACACTTTATTAGTCCATTTCATTTTCTGTAACAAAAAAATCCCTTTTTTTTTTTTTTTTTTTTCCCCAGAGGCTGATAATTTCCAAAGGTTCTGCAAGCCCAGCAGAACATTTTATGTCATTCTGCAGCCCTTCACTGTGTTCAGGGCACCGCGTGCATGAGAGGAGCATACCCAACCCTTTCTAACCCTGCATACAGTTCTAGGAAGCCTTTGTATGATCCTTCCTGAGATTTTCCTTGAGACTTCACAGTTCCCCCTGCTCCCCTTAAATAGCCCTGGCTGCCATTTTCCCTGTGGGAGTGCTGTGCATACCTACAGCCTTCAAATGTTCAAACAAAGCCAGAAACAATTACAAGCCCAAACCCAACCCACCAACCTACTTTTGCTCCCCTGGAGAACAATTAGGTAGCACAGGTTATGAGTTCAAGGAAGCATTTGGATCCCAAGAGTGAAAGCTTCCAAAGGTAACACTTGGGCCATTTACAGATGAAAAAGTTGCTTCTTCCCTGGAGAGGTGCAGAAGATTTCTGCAGCCCCAGTGAAATGGTTATTAACACCATTCTCCTGCTGCATTATGGGCAATGGTTGTAAAAGCAAATTCAGCTTTCACAGGGGAACAGAGACACCTTTTCCAACATATGAAATGTCCTGTGGCAGCTAGGAGAGCAATACACCATGATTAAGACCATTACATCTGAGCTTGTGACAAAGAATATTCTGCTTACTCTTCAGAAACACCTGCAGAAACCAGTTACATTTTCTTGCATTCAAAACAAAACACGGGGGAGTTTTAACAAGTACAGTCCCATAGTCTGTTTCCTGAAGGCAAAGAAAGTGATTCTTGAACTCATTTACAATAATGTAAATCAGAAATTATGCCAGTCAACTCAACGAAGTAACACCAGGGTAAAGCTGATGGAACCTAAACCAGAGTCATGGCCAGACTCTGGCAGCACAAGAAGTGCTTAAATTGATCCTACAACAAGGATTTCTCTCATCACATTATCTTCTCTGACCAGACAATTTAATAAGAGTCCACAAGTCCACACTACTTTCACCAGGTTTTAACCAAAATCTCCTACCTCCCGCATCTTCTCCTTTATGACCAGAAACTGAAAACCTTTTAATAAATATTTTGCTGGCAAAGGAACCTCTCAGTTTTATGATGCCTCTTGTTTAATTTTCAAGAAAAGAAGGTAACTAGGAATTGCATTAGTGGTTATCTGAGAAAAAAGAAAAGGATGCTCAGTTACTTCTGAGTGCCATTAGAGCACACTGAGAAAGTCTCCACTTTTAAATTTTATTTTTAGGCAGAATTGGTTCATTGTGTGTAACACAGCTGTTTTCATGGAAAACATGCCCCAATGACAAAGGGAACTGAGAGGGAGGTGTTGAGACTCCAGCTAAAGACACTCACCACCATTTGAGAAAGCTATAGAGAGCTGACAAGAGCACCAAGTGCCTGGAGAGTTGAGAAACATGTTTGGGGGGAAAAAGCCCCAAAGGAAAGCATTGAGGAATTAAATCTGTTTAGTCTGCAAAAGCAAGGGTGAAACATGACAAAGGTCTTTTAATACAAAAATGGTTTCAATAAAGAGGGCAGGGATCAATTATTCTGCATATTCTGCTCTACACTGGGGGAATGATGTGAAGAAATCCACTTAATTGGATATGAAGGCTTTTTAACAAAAAATTTTCACACGGAGAAGCAGAAGAACAGGCATGTGAATACTGTGGAATCTGTTCTCAGAGGTCTGAAAGACCTCCAAGGGCACTCAGACATCTGTTGATCATGTAAGTGTATTTGATCTCTGTTCAGTGCAAGAGGCTCTTGAGCCCTCTCCCAATCCTTTGTATAAGTGATTTTGCAAAACACTGGGCTCCATAAAACACAGGCACATGGCATGGCCCTGAGAACAGCTGAGGAAGGGAGTTTGTATGCTGAGTGCTCACCAAAGGAAACCTGAAGCTCTGAGCAAGGGAATAAGTATCTTCTTTGCAAATGAACAGTCCTGCTTCAAGGACACTCATCTCAATCATCACTGACTCCTAAAGCAAGAACTGAAATAGCTTGCAGAACCCCCAACTTCTGATCAGGGAAAGGGACAGCTTTGAGTTCAGTCAGACTGACTTTGCAAGAAAAAGAACAGGAGTAATTCTTTATCCTTACACAGATCCTTTCATCTAAGAACCTGCAAATATTAAAGCTTCATTGCCTGATTAAGTCTTCATGAACTAGGTGGCAATCTCACAATATTTTACGGAGCAGTGAACAGGAGGACAAGAGATGTGTTTTGCAGAAGGGTTGATCATCATCTCTAAACAAAAACAAAGAAGTCTCACTGGGATAAATGAAAGCTGGAGATGCTCAGATTCCTCAAATCAGTCCAGTTGTAGCTTGCAATTAGTGAATAAGGAAGAGAAACCTAGAAATACAGGCTTTCATTTTCTACCGACTCTTGCCAGTGGATGTGAGTCATCACAGTATCTTACAGCACAACTGTTCGTCCCTACAAAAGCTATACAGAACAGAGAGACACCACACTCTTTAGATTGAATAGACCTCATGCAAACTCTTGTCATAAACACAATTGCTTTCCTGGCAAGTTTCAGGCATGCAGCCATGATACTGAAACACGAGGAGTTATTTTGAAAGTCACTTGCGTAAAATAAATAACGTGCAGCATATGTTATGTTTCAGGTTATGAAAACATTCCACAACAAACTAGTTTAAAACAATTAAAAATGTTTCAGTCAATGGACAAAAGTTCAAGGCATAACTTTTCTCGAGCTGTCCCCGGTTCCAAGCATTTGTCTTAATGATATGTGTACTTTCAGATGTTGACAGCAATGTTCCACATATAATCTATCTACAAATCTCCACACAGATTTGCTACTAGTAGAGCCCTCAAAACTGTGAAAGAAACAGGCTAAAATGAACTTTTGTGTGAGATGGTGCACGATGGGATGAGAAGAGTTCACACATGAAAACCTGGAGATTCTGCCTCTATCCAGCTGTTGCTGCATTTGATCTGCACTCACATGGCCGTGACCCAAGAGCAGCTCTGGGAGCAATGGTTTGTGTCAAGGATGGGAAGTCTGACACATGCAATGCCATTTCTGCTGTTGCTTTTGCAGAGTCACACCGTTCCCCAGATGCTGGAGGAAGGCTCAGCTGGCAGGGGGAGCAGCTCCCAGGACAGGCAGCAGTGGTGTGACTGTCAGGGGTGACTGTCCTCGGCCCTTTGAGGCAAACCCTCCTAAGGAGTCATAGGGAGGACAGTAAGCAGAGCAGTTGCTAGGAAAAGGGAGACTGGGTAGATGTATGCAAGTCGTGCTGGCAGCCACAAAATCAGGGAGAGACAAGTTTATACGCTCAGATAATGCACATTTTCAAAGGGGAAAAAACAATGGAAAGCAAAACAGAGGCCACAAAATTGTGCATCTTTGCGCCTCCAAGGCTTATCTGCTCTTTGTGGCTGGAGACTCACCCCAAGAACTGGCCTGTGGTATCTCCACTGGGGTCTGCACTGCTGCCCTGAGAGCAGGGAACACACCAGTGCAGGGCACAGTGTGGGCCCAGTTTTCCCTACTGCAGGGAGACATCTGGAGCCACTCCGGGCGCCTGGTGTCACCTCAGCTCCCCACCTTGGGCAGGGGCAGGCCAATGCCAGCTGAGATTCAGAGGCATTTACAGCCTGGGAAGTTCTGACCAGGGACTGACAGAGGGAAAGCATGAAGGGGCTGACAGCGAGAATCCAAGAACCCTTTAGGTTGGGAAAGACCTTCCAGATCACTGAGTCCAACTGAGAAATGCAGAGGAAAGCAGTGGAGGAGGAGACAGAGTGTCCTGGTTGTAGATTTTGGGAAGTCCCTGGTGAGAGAAAGGACCCCAGCACTGTCACAGCACATGCAGCCTCCTGATGCTTTTTGGTGTTACACACAAATATGTCGGAACATTCTTTTGCCTTGCCCTGTGTCTGATCTTATCTGTTCAGTTTTAGCTCTGTATGCAGTAAACAGCCAATTCTACATTAGGAGCAGCTGCAACACTTTAAGTCATCAACTTCTGCATTTTCTTTTTACTATTTTTTTTCCCCTACCACACTCATTTGGGTCCGTATGAGGCAAACCAGTAAAGCAAAAGGCGTCATAATTCCAGGATATCTGCTTTGAGATGACAGGTGTAGGAATTGGGAGTGGGGTGGACGGGGAGCGTGGAAGGCAGCTGTGTTATTAGTAGCAATTTATCCATCATGACAGTGTGTAGACATGATACCTCAGAATGGGGGCCCGTGATGCCAGGCACTCCATACACAGGTCATGAGAGCTAGAGCCTCCAAAGCAAACCAGTCTCACCAGCACTGAGAGGGGGAGTAGAAGACAAAGACATGAAATACCCCATCCAGGATTACAGAGTGGGTCAGTGGCAGAGAAGATGTTGAACCTGGTCCTGTTCTCTGACCAAGTGGTGTTTTCAGTTCCGAGGGCAGGATCCCTTGCTGGCAGACAAGTGAAGCGAATCAGCAGTGCCTGTCAACTCCGGGGTTTGTTTTGCAGCTGCAAGCTGATCTGGAGTCATGACAAATCTGTTTTCCCTCATATTCTACTAAACTATCAAAACACACATTGATACACAGAAAAACACAATGACTGGAGACAACAGAGCCCTGAGCAAAAGCTGAACGTGTTCCTCTGCCTGGAGGGGTTGCACTAATCCATCACAAAAGGCCATGCCCAACACCTCTGTTCTTGCAGTAGATCTGCTGTAGCTTCAGGCCCACTCCCTTGATCTGGACTCCCCAGGGTGCCTCCTGTGCCTCATCAAACCCACCAGCTGAAAAGGACAAGTTTCCTCTCTGGGTTTCCTTCCTCTTTGGTGCTGGGGTACAAGTTGTAGACCAGAGCTATGCCCTTTCTTGGAGAAACTCTGCAACCACTGAGGTTTCCTTTCTGACAAGTGCATAGGAAGTATATGAAATATTTTTCCTGGATCTCCTGTTAGTCCAGGGCCTGCTATCTGGCTATACCTTGTTTTTCCTCTTCTCAGTAGGCATTTTTATAGCTGTTCCTTTCTGGAAACCACATTTCTGTTCCTGATAGTGGGAAACAAGCAACAGCCATGCAAATGGTGTGAGTCAACATGTTTCCTACAGAAAGCTCTTCAATCCCAAGTGTGGTTTCCTTGGAATCTAGACCTATTCGATTCAGAGAAATTTGGGCGGTATAACCACAACACGAAGTTTGGAGCAACAAAAGAAGAGAAAAGACTGCTTAAATCAAGAAAGAGAAAATTCTTCCTGGCTCCTATAGGTGACCAGAGCTTCAACAGCCAAAGCCCCAGAGAAAATAATTTTGAAATAACAAATTGTGCCATGAGACAAAATTCAGTTGCTTCATCATCTTCTTTTGCAAGTCCAGTGAATCAGCTGCAGACTTCATACTCTCCAATTAAATAGAAACACTCACCACAATCCCAACCAGCCATGGGGTTTTTGGTACAGCATATTTTAAGAATCTAAACTGGTCAGCACAGAAGATATGCTTTTGACTTCAGTTAGTGAGAAATTGGGCCTCACAAGAAGTGCTTGGCAGGATATTTTTCAGTATCTTTGAACCCCAGTCCTTTCCCACATATACTTTTTAAATAATTCTTTAGAAACCTACTTATAGAGGGTTCTTTGCCAAAGAGACACATTTTTCCTCCTTTCTGTAGAGACAATAGGTTTATTGGTGGAGGGGTGCCCATAAACTAGCCAGTTGAAATGGTTTCACATAAACTTGCTTTAAAGCGGGAGAAGGGAAACTTTGTTTTATTTGTTGCTTTCTTTTCTGCCTTAAAAGCACTTTGCACACAGATCGAGGGATGAAAGTAGATGAAATAACCTGCACCAGTAGCTGCCAGCAGGATGAGGAGGGCAGCTTAAGAAACAGAGTAAAAGAGAAGCAGGATTTTCTATCTACCCCAAAGTTAGGCTACCCACAGTCCTTGGAAGTGTCACGTAACCACGTTTTTTAGCAACCCGGAGGGGCCATGGCTGTTGTGCATTACTACAAGCAGCCAGATGTTCGATAAAGCTTTTTGGGAAAACAAGAGTATTGTCACTATTAGTAGCAACAAAGATGACAGGACCATTCTGAAAGCTTCTGTTCCCAGAAAGATTTTTTCCCTCATCACGTGTGTTTAATAGGTTTGGAGAACATCCAGTGTTCAGCCTCTTATCAGAACCTTTCTACCTTTTAACATGCTCCTGCACTGATGGATAGCCTAAACATTAGCAGGCAACCTTATGTTGCAACAGTCATAACTTGGCTTCCTCTGGTAAACCAAATGTCATTTGTTCCATTAAAAAAAAAAAAAATCCCTAAATCTACAAACACTCATTTACAACCTCAACGTTACTGAAGGGCTTTCTTGCAGGAAAACAAACAGATCCCTGCTTGAATTCCCTCCTCTGAGACACAAGCCTGTAAACATGAGTAACCCTTCCCTTGCAAGCGATCCTTGGACTGAAGCCCACGAGCTGTTTGCTTTGCATGAGGGCAGCTCATGTACGAAGCCTCATCCAGGCCGTCCTGCCATCAGCTGGGGGGGATTCCTTAGAATTTGCCTTTGTCTTTTCCCATTAGCAGGTCAAACCTCGAGGAAACACTTGAATGAAGAAATGAAAATCCAAAAGATAATCCAGCATGGTCTTGAGAAGAATTAGGAAGTGAATTAAACAAACATCAGGCAGGAACCAGTGGCCCACTCACAGAAAGACTGGAAACACCCAGGAAAGCAAACAAAATCACTGCTGGAAACAGGGCATTCCCTAATCACCAGGGTCACAGGACCCATTAACAGTAGTCATATGGTAACAGCCATCTGCAAAGAACCGAGAGGGAAGACATTTATTGTAGGGGATGACACGCTGTTTGCAGTGGCATATTCCACTCTTCCTCAGTTTTGCTTGTTGGACAAACAGCATCTGCGCCAGGATAATAAAAATGCTTGATTTTTGACTCAGGTCAGAGTCTGACTTGATCAAAAATAATAAATCAACATAAAAGCTGAGGCTTGGCATGCAGGTGAAGTGACTTTTGTAAGTGCCGTGGCAGTACTGGGAAAAAATATTAACCACGAATAGTTCGGAAGTGCCACATATCCACAACTTAAATATGCCCATTATGTCTAATTGAATTTGCAATTAAAAGACTTGTTTCTTAAATCTTTTTTTTTACAGTTACCTAGTGACATTTTAATGAATGAAAATACATTTGTTTTCTGTGAAATTTAAAGCACTCCTTATGGTAATCCTGTGATTCCTGGTTCCAAGTTAAAATAGCACACTCTAACATTATCAGTTTAGTGATTCTTCTAATTGCATCATCCCAGTCAAAGGTGTCAGCCTCAGGCATCTCATCTGAACTTGCCTGGCCCGTTGTTGTGGGGCTACTCAGATGCTAAAGCCTACAGATGTTTTTCCAGAATTTTAATTTCCTGTTACAAGGCAATCAGGTGAGAAATAGGGTATGTTTTACTTCCATTCTCATCATGTGCCTCTTCATTCTCTTCTTTTTTTGGGATCAAGCATGTGGTACCCTGTTACTTCTTCTGAGTTTAGCACTGTGAATCCTGAGCTCAGGAGACATTTGTTGATCCATTATGCTTTTAACTTAAGAAATCAGAAACTGAACCAACCAGGAAAGGTGCTGCAAGTCACAGGCAAGGATGGAAGGGCTGTGGAGGTCAGGCCTTCAAAGGGCTCCTGTGCCAATGAGAAATCGTGCACAGAAACCTGTGTGGATATGCCATGCAATGTAATTTAATGTATTCTGCATTACACCAGCATGGAATTCACCTCATCACACCTTATCATCCAAAAGCTGAGACACTCAGAGTCTTCCTGAGTAGCCAGTGGGCAGAAAGAGTCACGACTTCTCTCCGATCCAGATGCCTCCAAGGCTGCAATACGTGTTCTGCTGGGAGCACACGGGGCTGGACTCGCCAGAGGTCTATTTTAATGTCATTCTGTGCAAACACACAAAAGCCATCTCCTGCAGATTTCTGGATTTTCTGCAAGCCAGTGTTCCAGACAGCTGGAAAAGGCTGATTCCTTTTTTTACCACGTGGGCAAAGCATTCAGGCAGAAGAGGCTGTTTCTGGGGAAGCTGAATGGACCTTAAAGGCTGTTAGAATGAACTTCCCTGGCCACTGGGTAATCCATACAAACTGAGGGTAGGTTGTGAGGGCTATGCAGAGGGGAGAGGGAAAAGATGACCCCTGAAATGGAGAGGAGGAAACTATAATGAGCATATTCATTAGCCAAGGGCAGACAAGTACATCCTTCCTGTTCCCGGATAATCCTGAGCAGACGGCTCTTTATTTGCAGTGTCCTTTTGGATGCCCTGGCCAGTCTGGGAGCGGAGCTGCAGCAGCCTGGGGGGCCTGCCCTGCCTCAGCACACAGATGTAAGCCAGGTTTACTTCTGTGGTTGACATCAATTAGCAGAAGCAAGTTTCCATTTTCTAAAGGGTCAACTCAGAGTAATTCCAGCAAACACAGGGAAGCCAGAAGGCTTCTGCCCAATAACCAAAGCACCCCAATGCTTTTCCTGACCACAAATGACAAACAGTAAAGAAGCATGTGAACTGGAGAGTGTAACCTCTCCAAAACAACAAGGAAAAGCAGAGCTTCAACTAAGAGCAGTGACGAGCATAAACCCAGTGGAGTTAATGACTCCAGTCTAAACTTTCAACCAGCCTGAGCAAATGCACTGCAAATGCAGCCCTCTGTAAGCCCAGAGAACGGGACACGGGACTCCCAAGGACCTGGGCAGCATCCTGGGGACAGGGCAGGCTCCACGTTGTTTCCACAGGCTCTCACGCAGTCTGGCACCATTGCAAGAGACAGAAGCCCTCAGTAAGTGTTTAGTTAACTAACATTTGTACTATAAACAGTGGGTAAAGGATGAGGAAACAGGACTTGAGCAAACCGTGAGAAAATGCCTTTTTGCCTGAGACCACAGCAAAGGGACTCCTAATCAAGGCAGGACTGTGATTTTTCAGATTCCTCTGCCACACTATATTACAGCCTAGCCCCAGTGACAGACAAATGTTTATTAAAATAAATTCTGACTAGAAAGCATTAATGTGAGTAACAAGGTTGCCGTTCTGCTGCTCAGATACTTTCCCAGAATTGAACTTGGGAAAGATGAGCTTATTCAGAAAGCGCAGTGAGAAGGTACTTTCCTGGACTAAGACATAGTGATCAGAGGCGATATTGATCGTGCTGTCTCGGCAACAACAACAAAATTATGCATTGATTTCTCTGGAGACTGGATTATGTATCGATTCTGTGAGCTGCAAAGCACAGGCCTAAGTAATGCTATCATCTCTGCCTAAAATGCTGCTCGTAGAGTAGTGAAGTCAATAGAAAGGGGAGATGAGAAATCCATTGAGGCAAAGGGTGAAGTCCCAGGGTAATTAATTAAATGGCAAAATTCTCCTTGGCTCAAGCGATGCCAGGATTTCTACTTAAGTATTTAGCATCCTGAAAAATCTCCTAATAGGAGCCCAAAGGATGCAGTGAATAAAGCTTTGAGCAAGTAAATAATTCCAGCCCATCCTGAGTCCACGTAACACACTGTGTTCAGACAGGCACTTCATTCATTGCCTGCTTCAGCTGGGTCATTAATGACATGCACAGGGTTTAGAAAAATTTGAAAACTATCTGTGGAGATAACTCTTGGACAAAGTCTTCAGGGACCATCCACTGCAGCCAGTGAGAAGCGATATTGTGTTGGTCTTTAATCAGCAAGATAATAAGCTTACATGGGGACAGAGATGACTCTCTGGATATAAGTGATATAAGCTGAATTTGTAGGAGAAAGGTAACAATGTAGAAAACAGTCCCTAAAGGCTCACCTTTCAAAACACAAAGCTTCTGTCTCGTATTAAACTCTGCAGATTGCTTTACAGAAGCTTAATGTTTCTGTCTTTCAGTGCTTCCCCTCAGAGTGACATTCAGCTTTTGTTCTGGCCACTCTAAAAACTAATTATAACATGTTCCCTAGAAGGCTTTTAGTAAAACTAAACAGTTAGAGGAAAAGGTCTCAGTACTTGAATCCAATTCTTGGTACGGTATGACCTGTCCTTCCAGGTTTCAGCCAGAATCGTTAAGAAGTGATACATAAAACTTTCCTTCTGGGAGATGGAAGGATTTCGTGATCAGCGAAGATGACTCTCACCCAAAAGCACAACTGCTGAAGTTTGCATTTATTTTGGTGGTGAAAATAAGAAGGGGGAAAGAAATCTCAAGGAGAAAGCAACAAAAGGCAAAGATCCTTGTTGCCAAGATGAAAGCAATGGAGTGCAAAACCAACCCTCTGGTGATGCACAGAGCTGAGAGGGTGTCTGTGAGAGAGCAGGAGCCTGACCCGGCTGCGCGGCTTTGCCCAGCAGAAGGGCTCATATGTCATTTTAATTTCGTCTCACCCATATTACATAGGTGTTTTCTTCTCCATAAAGAACTGATTTGAGTGAAGAGCACGTTTTAGCCAGTAGACCAGTGGAAGACCAGGCACTGCTGCTCGGCCAGTGTCCCCTCTAGGGGACCTTTCCCTCCCTTCCTTATCCTATAATTGTTCATAAAAACAAAGACATATTTTTTGCTTATCAAAATACCCATTGCAAGCCTTGACTGGAGCAAGGAGGTTATTGCTGTGTCCAGCTAACCTCTTGCAGCAAAGAAAGTGCAAACATGGCCTTTATTCCATGCATTTCCTGGAGGAAAGGAGACCGGACAGGAATTCAGATAAGAAAACTAATGCTGTTGCTGTTCTTCATATTCTGTGAAGTATTTTAATGGGGATAACAATACACATTAGACATCCTGTTCAGTAACAGTTTTAGTACCCAGCTGAGTCCAAATATAAACTATAATGGCATATGGAGACTGTCTTAAGAGCCATTTCAAATCAATTTAGTTTTATATAGCGTCTCTCAAAGTCTCTCAAGGTGATTTACAGTGAAAAAGCAAAGAGTGGGCTAGTGATTTAGTAGAGTAAGGCATGGCAGCTGTCAGGCAGGAAGGCAAAAATGCTGCATGGAGATACAAAGCTATAATTTAAAAGCAGTACAAAGCTAAATATATCTCTTTGCTCTCACAGTACAAGAAGCAGCCAGGTAACAAAGCCGGGTTGGGTTCAGTTTAACTCCACTTTTCAATGGAGCACTGAGGTCATTTACAGACAGAACTGGAACCTAAACCTGAACCTTTTCCACTCAACTGCTGAGATTAGGGAAAAAAAAGGAAGAAATATTTGTGACCAATTCATTTTAGCCCTTTTACCATCATATTTCACAACCTCAGAAATTTTAGACTTCCTGTGGGTTGGACTTTTGCCTTATGGGCTTATTAAGTCAAGAAGGCAGCTTTAAGTGCCTTTTTCAAGGCAATTGTTAAAACATAAAGCAAATTGCTTAAAGAAGTAAGACTCCAGTCAAAAGACCCTGACCTTGCTGGTGTGGCAACCACTGAGCTGCTCCTGTGCACGGAGAGAGAAGAGTTCTTCAGGGAATGTTTCAAGGGTGTGTCCAGCTACAGGACAACTCTTCTGTGGGTTCTCATTCTCCTGCTCACCACTCAAGCGCAGCTGCTAAGGAAGCCATAAAAATGCTTATATTTAGCCATCCTCAGCATGAAGATCACATGTGCTCCTTGCATTTCCCTGCCATCAAACACTTCGGAATGGGCTGTGGGATATGACTGTTCCAGAGAACTCGAGGCAGGAGAGAGGGAATACTAATGTCTTCCTAGGTGAGGACTTGAGTACCTACAATGGTAGAACAGCTCAGGGTGGAAGGGAGCTTTGAACGTTGACTGGTACAACCCTTCATGGGAAAGGGGGACTAAATGAGATTATCTAGTGCCCTGTCCAACGGCATCTTGAAAAGCTCCAGTGGTGAGGACTCCACTGCATTCTTCAGGAGGTTGTTCCTAGGTGCCGCCTCTTTGAGAGGCCTAAACAACCCCTGTTCCCTTCCAGGTGCCAGGACACCAGTTCAGTATTTGCCATGGCTGTTGCCTGAAGGTCAGGGAGATGGTGGAAGCTTGTGCCATCCCTGCTTGTGCCATCCCTGTTGTCACCTGGGACAAAAGGATACTGGCCTCCTGCCAGCTCCCCAGTGAGCACATGGGAGCAGTTCAGGATGTTAGAGCTGTGAAAAGCCCGAACTGTGATCACTTGAAAAAGCTCCACCCCACTCTACCATCTTGGCAAGTGTTGGGTTTGTTTAGTGGCCTCGGGGCTGCTGCTGAATGTTCTCACACAGAGCTCTCCAGGTGGGAATTCACTGCTCCCACTGGTTGGAGTCTGGTAATGGTGCAGTGTGGCACCACCTCCAGGCAGTGACTCCATGAGCCACATGGGGCAGTAAGTACTGGTGTGATGTCTGTTCACCTGGGAAAGGACTTTCTTTTCCTTTCTGCTGTGTTTCATTAAATAAAGTTCATGTTCCCATGCAAATCAACGCACTTTAGAATGATGATACACTGACACGTTGTATGTTAAATATGCATGACATTTAAAAGCCTTAGAAAGAACAAAAAATCATTTACAAATATGAAAGAGCACCAAGTCTACTTTTTGTTTTCATTTTGCTTCTGATCCTGCACTCTGAGAAAAATACTCTTCACGTTCTAAGACAGAATTATCTGCCCAAGAACTAAACCTATAATTTTATTCTGTCAGTCAAGCTGTATGTCACATTATTTTTATATTAAGACAATCAGGTTCTTTGAAGCACAGACATACACCCACTTAAAAGAAGTGTTCAGCTGAAAGCAGAAGACTGCGGAATCACTGGCAATTTGTGTCTTTCAAGAGACTAATAACTAAATGGAGAAATGCTGATCCTAATGAAAATAGGGCTTCTTTGCTGGCCAGGATGATATTCCATTCGGGTATTTGGGTCCAGATTGGTCCCTTTGGACTGCAAGAATCTAACCTGGCTTTGAATCACTGGCTTCTACTGGCTTGAAATGAGTCCTTTGGAGATACTTATTTTTCTTTCTTGACGAGAAAGGGCAGTAGGCCATCTGCTCTCCTAACCTGAGTACCTTAGTCAGGTATCTAAAACAATATTAGATTAATCCAGGCCTTGCTCTAGTTTTTTAAGCATTTGTTGTGTGGGAAACCTGTTAGAAAATCTCGGATTCAACCCACTGTTACGGCCCAGTCAACTTCGCCTCTAGGAAGTATTTTCTGCTACACAGGGCTTACACATGGCTCTGGGAAGAAGCAGAAGTTTCTCACTAAGGAAAAAAACTGCAGCAAGACCAATGCAGACATTAAAGCACCACCACCAGGGAGGCAGTTTCAGATCACACACGAAGCAGCACGTTGGAAGGCACCGCTGCAGGTCATCTAGTCTCCTTCTGCCCAAAATTGTTAAGGCAACTCGCAAGTCCCAGAAAAGCCCCAGGACTGACTGTAAATATGCTGTGCCAATTTTACATACTAAAAAACCAGGTACAGGTTAAATAGGAAGTACAGGCCACGGCAGAGAATGGAAACTCCAGCTCTGGAGTCCCAGTATTTTTCCTTCCTGTCACACAATTTACCATCCAGTAACCACTTTTTCTTGATGAAGAAGCAACTGTTCTCAGATTGGTTTTCACTGCATATTCACCAAACTATTCCGTGTGCTTCTGGCTGCACTAGGGACGGCAGGAGGGCCATGGGACAGCAGTGAAGGGCTTTGGCATCGGGAAACCCTGACCATCACTGGCTGACAAGGAGCAGTGCTATCCTTCTCTCACTTTACTGGTTCTGCTATCAGCAAAATGCCTTTCCCCATTTCCAGATGGGAACTGGAGCAGTGGGAAATATTTTTCCCTCATTATTTGTCCCTCGTTCCTCTGTTGACAGAAATTTTAAAACAAAAAGGTCATTTTGGTGGATTTAAAAAGCAGTGGAACTTCATGGCCCTAATGAATGGGCAGCAGGAACTCGTACCAGCAGTGCTCAATGGCTGCACATGAAACCAGCCAGGCCCAGTAAATGAAACCAGATCCCAAAATGCAGCCTGAGATAACCGAAAGTATGCATCGAAATTTATTGCAGGAAAATGACTGAGTGGAAAAAGAGTGGTCTGCTCTGCCCCTGCCCCTCCAAAACACATTGTACCACTTAAACACTCCAGAAAGACATCTGCCAAAAATGCGATTAATTCTCCTGAAGGTCAAACGTATTTCTCTTGCAAAGCAGTCGAAGCAGCGACTGTGAGTCTTTGATTACTCTTACGAAAGCAACTTAGGAAAAATCCCAGGATGGCTCTTGAGTTTGAAGTTGGATGTTTACTGGCAGTGACTTTTGTTGCAAAGGTGAAACGCGGTCAGGAAATGCCCGTAACCGGCCCAAGGCAGAGCTGGTCCCAGCGCAGCCTGTCCCAAATTCCAGCAGCAGATCTGTATCTCTGTTTGGAGTGCCACCCTGTGGACACAGCTGCTCCCGTGAGCTCCTGTCCTTCCCACAGCCCCGAGAGCCAACACTCAGAACCACCGCGGTGGACACAGGAGCGGGTGGCAGCACCTCCCAGCTCCAAACCCTGCCGTCTCCTGCCAGTCCTGCGTGTCCCTGGATACCCTGGGGAAAACGGTGCTGGGGGAGGAGTGGGAATTTTTGTACCAAAAGACAGTGTTATGAAAGACCATGTTTTGCCAGTGCTTTCTGCACAGCAGTATAGGAACTGCCACCACCGCTCCTGAGCTGGATAGGAAATAACTGGGGCATCTGTTGGTAACACTGAGGACTCTTGCATTACACCACAGACACAGAGCTTCGCACACTGAGGAACCAGAGGAGCCCCCTCCTTGCCCACAGATGAATTAAGCCCCCGGTAAGGTCAACTTCATCCTTAGAAGTCGATTTCTGGATTGCATTATAATTTTTTTTGTCTCTGACTATTTGTATAAGACTTGCAGGTTTATTCACTGGAGATTGCCACCATAAATTTTAGGAGTCTGGCTCACAAAGCCTGTAACAACCTTGTTTAGCAAAGGTGTGCCTTGCAGCATTCCTTCAGTAATGCCACTTTGGCTGCCCCTTACCTCTGGGGTGAGGTATTTCATCATGATTTCCTTTCCTTTCTCTCCCAGCTTTTCATCTGGAGCAATTTCATATTCTGCCTGGAACAGACATATAAAAAATAAAAGTCAATATTTGCACTCATATTTCACCATTATAACTTCATTTTGGATGTGGCCTTAATGGAACACTCTGTATGAAAAATCCAAAGGATAAATATCATTTTCTGGTGGAAGTAAAACCTGTACACACAGTCTTATTAAAAACTTGCCACTTTATTTTGACCAAATCCTAGTGGTGCATTTTCTGAGGCTATGTCTCTTAATTAACACCAATACAATTTAATTCATTTGTATTTTATAGCCTTGACAAACCAGCTTTCAGAAAGCGTTCAGTGACAAGAGACGTTGACTTCATTTGGTTTTGCTCAAAAGGAAGGTGGACACAGAAGGTAAAATTATTTCTCTGAGAGGCAGAGAAAGTGAAGGTTTGTCACTCTTGCCACGGTGGTATTTCAAGTGCCAGCTGAACTCCTGCAATATATTGTCTTTTTTGGTTGAATGTGTCTTTCCTGGGTGTTTCTGTCTTCCCCTTGGTGCAACAATACTTGTGCAAAGCAGAGACACTTGCCCACCACTTTCAGGGATCCTTGGCCCATTCCCTCCAGAAGGCAGATTTCTCAGGATCAAGAGTAAACAAGAGAGGCCATTGAGAGGAATGGACACCATTTGGCTTCCCTAGTGCAATAAAAAAGGGAGCATCTCACACGCAAAGTTTACCTACATTCTAAAATTCTGACTCTTCTGTGTATTGTGGCACTACCGGCTTCTGATGAGTTTCAGGACAATATTTACATAACAAACGAAAGAAGCACTATTTGTGCACTACAAAGACATTAATCACTTCAGTTAAAGCTTTGGATCCATGGCAGGCATTCGAAGGAAACACGTGCTGCATGGGACCCCAGTGGCTGAATACCAACAAGTTCTTAGTGACATTCCTGCTTGGCACTGCCCAGGATATGAAGCTTTAGCCTTTGGATCCAAATATTTTCCAAAAAAAAAAAGAAGACAGCCTAACAGCTTTCATGACTGTATTAAAAAGAGGATCCCAGAAAATCCTGCCAAACCAATTAAATAACCTGGTCCAACACAAGCTGTCTGCAATGATAAATGAAGAGGAAGTTTAAAAAAAAAAAAAAGAAAAAAAAAAGAAAAAAAAAGAAGGTAAATCAGACTGAACTGGCAAACGCTTGGCAGAACAAATTTCAGAACTCTTGCCCACTGGAAGATGTATGTACTGCTCCGAGCTGGATGCAATAAATCTGAAGTCAGGCTGTAATGGATACCCAGGCTAAGCAAACCTAGGAATGACATGGAAACCACAATGTAGTAATAATGCCATTCCCATTCTGTCCAGCCAGCGCTCAGTTCCCTACTGCAGCCCAAGTCTGAAGCTGAGTGTTTACACACACAGAGCAGGTTGCTTGAACAATCTGGAATTATGATCTGATTTTGTCTGGGAAATGACAATGACCACAAATAAAGGACAAAAACACACCAAAAACTAAAACCCACAAGTACAGTACTTCTCTTTTAGTGACCATTTTGGGGATGAAGCTGTTTATGTACTCATAAAACTTAATATAAGGGTTTAAAAAAAAATCTTTCATCCTATTTCCTGTCCTTTTAGATGGTATCTGAGTATGGGTCATTTTAGCTCTTAAAGCACAGACACTCCTAAATGTTTACAGCATCTTAACAGCATTTTTCTCCATGATTCCTTGCTAGGGGATACAGGAATGGCAAGTGAAACAAAAGAACAGATTTTTTTTAAAGCTGAAAGTTGCCTCTTATTTGGACCTTACAGTTTATGGTTGGGCTCACAGACAAAGTAGGTGCTTTTCATATAAAAAAACCCAGAAATAATGCATTTTAATGAAAGAAAACATTTGTACTTAAATGTAACTCTCTGTGCAGAAGACCGCAAAGAAAGGAAAACTCCTTGGCACTGCCTCAGCAGGGAAGCATCTGGGAGATCTGAGTCCTCCACTCAATGCTATTCACACTTTATCCAAGAGTGACAATTTCTCTCTCCTTCATTTGGTTTTAAACTCTGGATCCTGGTAACATATTGGCTTCCTAACAAATAAAACCTGATTATAAGTCGTCATCCGCTATTTGAAGTGCCGCAGGGAGATGTCACAAAATTTGATATCCTTTTTGCCACAGATAACCTACAACATTTACATCCCACCCCAACTGTACAACAGGAATCAAATTCTGCAGGGGTTGGATCAGTGTTTTGAAATACAATTCCTGATGGGATACAACATATGCAGAGCTAAGTGCACACACACACATACACAGAGTATCTCATTTTGTCTCAAGATAGTTAGGAAGGAATAGAAGGAAAGTTTAATTGCACTTGCATCTGACATTCCCAGAAAATTTGACACGGTGGTGGTGAAGGTGGGAAGTGACAGACAAGTGAGGATGTGAGAAGGAACCACAAGCTACAACAGTGAACAGTGCTGGTTTCACTGCAGTTCTGTACTAGAAGGCTGTTTCATTTTGTTTCTAAGATCATTACTATTTCTCCCATTACTGCCACTTATTTTCAGCCATCAACTGTTATTACAGGAGACAGACAGGGATGTCCCCATGATCCCTCTGCCACCTCCCTGAGAAGCCATCAAGGTC
Organism: Oxyruncus cristatus; assembly: GCA_013399855.1. Taxonomy (NCBI): domain Eukaryota; kingdom Metazoa; phylum Chordata; class Aves; order Passeriformes; family Cotingidae; genus Oxyruncus; species Oxyruncus cristatus. The sequence goes on from VXAY01000978.1 coordinate 764,356, forward strand.
CTCAACTCCGAGTCCTGTGCTTAAATCACAAGATATATTCCTTTCTTCCACAATACTCAAAAGCACAGCTACAGTTTGCAAATCCCTAATTGCTAGAAATAACATCGGTACTTAAAATCCATGTGGAACAAAACATTTTCCATTATTCCTTTGATGAATCCAGGCATGTGTTTCAAGGCTCCTGCTCTGAAGTCTAATAGCTTCTCCATGCCCTAGTTAGGTCAGACAGGGCCCTATTCATAGCTCATAACGAGGGGAGGATTTATGATCACCCTGACTCCATGGGACGAGCTGCAGGGAAGGCTCTTTCCATGGGCAGGCGCAGATCCTTCAGTCCAAATGGCCAGAGGATGTGGGCTGGCTGCTGCTTACTTCTCTTTTGGCTGATGTTTCTTGAGGTAGTACTTGCTGTGGTGGCTCCTTTCTCCCCAGAAGCTGAATGGGGGCATCAGGGTGTGAAGTGCCCTTCCCTTTGGAGCAGCTGGTCTTGGGAGGGGCAGAGTGGGATTGGCTGGGAAAATGCAGTTCAGCTGGGAAAGGGAGGAATACGTGGCCTGTGACTGGCTGTTGGATGGGGCCATGGGCTCAGGAACAGCTGAGCAAGAGGTTTGGGGGCTGCCTGTGATGGCTGGAGAACTTCGAGGGCAATGGCACAGGGACCCCACAGGTGCTTGCATCAGCAACTCTAATGCTGGCACATCAATTTGTCTCATATTTTATTTTCATCTTAATATTACTTGAGATCTGGAAACTGTGTGGCTTAAAAACACGTGACAATTGACAGACAGGGCCAAGGAGATGTCCCTGCAGATCTGGGAGGACCCTCTCCCACAGCAGGTAGCTGATGGTCGCCTGCAGCAGCGTGGCGTCAGTCACAGCAGTCATCCCTTGTACCCACCAGGAGATGGAAGTGGGAATAGAGGCTCCCACCAGAGCAGTTTTGGCTTCTTGGTCAAGTCTGGAGCAGTGAAGTCACCTTCTGAGCACCTACAGGAGGCTACTGGCATTTCAGTCCCAATTTTACGCCTCCACTTTCTCCGCTCCCTCCTCTGTTATCCCCAGAATCTCTCTCTGCTCCTGCTCACTCCTTCCTTGGACTCTGGGCTCTGCCCTGTTATTGCTCTGTCCTCAGTGGCTGTCCTTGCACTTGCCTCCACTGGAGGTTTAAAACCTGTGACCAAAAGTTGGAAGGCAAACCCCAGACAGCTGGGATTCATAATAACTCGCATTTCTAAATGAAAAGTGAACTTGAAACCACATTTTTCATATTGAAAGGCTGGGCAAAAAGAGCCCTTTTGACTGTTTAAAAACACATTTTGAGTTAATGAGTTTGTTGATATCAACAAACTGGCATTTCTGATGGAAAAAGCCTTGAACAGCTTTAAGACACACATACACAGATGGTTTATACACCATGGAAGGGACTTAACCAAACGAAATCTCCCTAACAGCAAGACAGGGTTTTTATAAATGGCATTAAATGGATGCTCACTCATCCTTTTACCCCAGATAAGTGCAATGTCTAGTGAAGCATTCAGCTGAAAAGTCCACCCGAGGAGATGTGCCTCTCACCCCAGCCCCTGGACCCAGATATCACGAGCAGCGACCATTTTCCTCCAGAGGATGTATTTCTGTGTGACTTCAGTGCAAAGAAATAACAGTGGTCAGGTTAGAGAGAAAACAATGTCAGGTTATCTTCTCCTTGACCAAAACTGGCCACGTTCTCCTCCAGTCAATTTAAATCTGGTCCACATTAAAATGTCAAAAGCCCTCCCCTGGAAAAAAAAAATAAATTATGCATGTGAGTAGATGAAGCAGGAAAGAGAGTCCAGAAGCTAAAGTCTTCATTATAATGGCACATAAAAATCACAGGGGAGGAGAGGGAAATGTCAGGAGCTGGCACCCTGGGAATGTGCTGTTGAGGAGGGGACAGGAGCAAGAAGTCCTTGCTGAACTGAACCGCTGCTTTCTTGTCCTGGAAGCACTGGCTGCAGAGAAGGAAACATGTCTTGCTGGCACATTCCCTGTTCACTGATCTGCCTTTCAGCACAGGAAACATATCCACTCACACTTTATTTTAATGGCTGTCTTTCAACAGCTCCAAAGTTGTACGATGTCGCTAAAATATTTGTAAGCAGAGCAAAGTGTGCTTTAGGGCTGTGCGTGAATTCTTTGTTAAGGGCTTATAGAAGAGCTGATTTAATCATAAACCATCTCTCTTTAATGACAGTAGTTTATGTTCACGTAGTGCCTCCATCTGAATGGCTACATGAGGGTTTGGTGAGCTATCCATGGGATCTTCGTGGTTCCAGGCACGCAGATGAGTTTAGAGGCACGGGCTGCAGCCAGCAGTACTTCTTCCTCAATACTTTATCTCGTCAGTCAGGACCTCTGCCATGAGGTAGATGGCTCTCTGTCCTCACAGCCAGCTAGAAGGGGTTGCTGGTGCCCCATTTCCCACACAGACACACTGATGGCCACACACCGGTGCCACAGCAGTGATGGGAACCAAACACCCACAGCTCCACCAGAGCTGTGCTGCAAAGCTCTGCATCTCGTAGTTTTGGTCTCTTATCCTCTGCTGTTGGGGCCTACTGCTTACAAACCATGTATCGTCATGGTCTGTGCTACAACTGGTTGTGACTCATTACTCAAACACTCTCCTCAGAAAGCACGTAGAAACTTCGTGCATCTGAGCACTTCCATCTCAACTACCAGTTAAAACTGGCCAAGGTTTTCACAGGTTTCAGAGGGAGCTGACAGCTACACACCTACATGCACACAGAACTGAATGACACAAACCCTTCTGCTTCAGAAAGCAGCCTAACAACTGTTGTACTGCACAGACAAAAAAAACCAGACGCTGCCATAATTAGATTTTCAGGAGACTACATCAGACCAGGTTAGTTATTTCACATGACAGCAAAGAGGGATTTTTTTTTTTTTTTGTCTCTTTACGGATTCTGGTCTGCAAGGTCTGGTTGATTTCACCAGCCTTTGGAAGCACAGGTCTAAGAGAGCTTCCAAAACTTAGTCTTCCATAAGGATGTTGGTGGGTTGTTAGTGTCGGACTCAGCTTCTGGTTTCCTCCCATAAGCTGAGTGCACAGGTTAAAAAAACAAATATATTAAAGATTGGGAGGCATCAGTTACTGGTTTTTGCCAATGGCTTACTGTGTGACTTGGTAAAGTCACTTGGATGGTCTCTGAAAAACAGAGGTGGTCCTGCCTCTCCATGTGCAAAAAGCTCTGTGAGTCTCTCACGGACAGCTAAATATTATGCTCTCTTATTTTTTCTTTTTATTTGATATTACACAAAAGCTAAGTTTTGCATCTCGTGTTAGAAAAATAGCTAAGACAAAGGAAAATTAAGGCTCTTCGTTTTTCCTGCTTGGGGCTTGTTACAGCAGGTGGTCTCCAAAAGGTTTCACATTCCTGGTGGTCCCAGAATAGGGCTGTAAAGTCAGACTTCTGGTCTCATTATAGGACTTCTTTGCCTAACACAGGGCTTGGCCTGAATCCCACTACTCACTCAACACAGTGTGACCCCTCTGGGCAAATTTCAGTAGCACTCATCCAATCTAATGGCCATGGGCTGTGTTGTTTGACCTTAATATTGCCTAATGCAGGGATTTTCATGGGCTGGGAGCAAGCCTGTGCAGAATCCGAAATCAATAAACAAAGGAGACTGCTGTTAATTAGTGTTAAAAAGACGAGAGAAAGATAAATATTCAGACCTCCACACAGCCAGGCATTTTGTTCATCAAATCCTCAAAATCCTCCTGCCAGTCCGAGCCTAACTGGGAACAGACCACCAGCCCAGTAAAGGTATACCGGGCAGCTCCAGTCTGAAAAAGCAACATGGGTGTGGGTGCAAAGCACCCCCTTGCAAAAGGATTTGGGAATATCAGTCTGGGTTTGCTTGGGGACAAACCTTTAAAACAAGTCCAGTCCCACCACAAGCTTTTGCAGGACAAGGATGAGGAGAGGACAGGGAGTTTCAGTGCTTGTCAGTGCTCCACAGGGCTTTGGGAGACTGAAATGACACAGTGCCCTGAATTCCCACAGCCGGAGGGTGGCTGGGCAGCCGGGGAGAGGCGGGAGAGGCTCCGGGCAGCGCTGCAGCCGAGGGTGTCACGCGGAGCTCTGGTGGCACTGGGGGGGACAGAGATGTTTCCTTGTGCCCAGATGTTATTGCTGCTGTGGGATGCCCTGAGTGTGTATGCAGAGCTTACAACAACAGGGGTTTGTTCTCTGCAGCCCCTGGGCACTGCTGGAACCAAACTGTGACGCCTGCTGCTGTGAGGAGGCGTGAGAAAAGAACAGAGCCCCGTCAACCTTCCCCAAACCGAGGGCGACGCCGTCACTTCTGCCTGAAATTAGAACCACTTACAAGCAGCCTTCTGTGGCTGTCTCCTGACGGATTTCTGCAGCTTCCTAGAGGGATGGCCGTCACCCATCTCCTCGGGGCTGCAGGTGTTACACCCTATGTGGCATTGCTGTGGGGTGCCTTCCCCACGATGGGTGTGTGGTGTTTCCTGCTGGCCTGATGCAGGACAAACACGTCCAGGGTACCTGAAGAATCCTGCTGCCTGCTGGCCTTGAGCACAGTTGCACAGAGCATTTCTCCGCTGTTTTGTGTACCTTGATGTCTACATCTTTCACTGGAGAAAATCACAGCCAGTGCTAGGAATAACAGGTAGAAGTCATGACTGGCTAAAACTGATTCGAACAGGACTTGATCCAACACTTTCTGTGATGCTGTGGATTTGCTGTAGTTACTGCAGTACTGACATAAACCTTAAGAGACCACATGTCCCCTTCCAGACTGTTAGTTTTACAACTTAAGTGCAATCCTCACATCTCCCTATACTTCAGAATACCTTCACTGCAGTGCAAACACAACAATTTGGTTCCTGTTGGTATGCACTGTTTCGCTTTTGCCTGGCAGTGTCAGCCAGGCAGAGAAGCCCCGTGGACACTCACGCTCAGCAGTGACCTTCTCATCTTCCTCTCTGCTACGATTTAGCCTTTTGGCTGATCAACACCCTCCCCTTTCACAGGTTCCCAGCAAGAAAGCCACTGAGAGACTTCTCCACCGTGACCAGCTGGCAGTGCTCATGGCCAAGTGCTGCCAGACTGGGAAAGACCGTCAGGTCCCCCCAGGGCCAGGGGATGTTGCTCAGTGGCTCATTGGGATGGGAAATGGAGATTTGTTTCTTAGTGACCTCAGTCAAGTCACTTCTATACCTTGTTCTTCTGCTCTACTATTTGAAAAAACAGGGTAATTTTCAGAATATCCTTTGTAAATCACCCTGAAGTCTAGAGATGAAAAGTCTTGGTAAGAGATATTAGCATTATCACATTCCTCATCCTTTCTTGTCAGTCCATTCATCACCTTCCCTTTCCTCGCAGTGCCTCTCCCAGCACTTCAGGCTTCACCCACCTCAGAAGACATTACTCACAGCAGCTCAGCTGCTCAGGAGTTGACATGAAGGGAGGCCACACCAGCACTGGGAGGGGGTGGCTGTCCTTATCCTGCTCTGGTGTCCCTCAAGGCTGGCACCAACCCACGTGCAGCACTGCCCCTTTACCGCCAGTGATGCCAGGCTGCTGATGGGGCCAGCCCTCACCCCCTCATGAAACAGTGATTCCTAGGGGCCAGGGGAGTCTCCTCTGTCAGGAGAGCATTGGGAAGCACCCCAAAATATCACAAGAATTGACTTACCACCGAGTCAAGGAACCTAATGCAGCACTCGAGCTCGGGTCGAGTTTCACAGAACTGCCGAAAGAGGAGCCTTCCGATGGGCTGCTTTTCACATATGCTGCAGTAATCTCTCTCTAGAGGCAATAAAGAGAAGAAGAGAAGCATGAAAATGAGAAGAGCTTTGTCTTCTGGATTGTTCAGGAGTTTAGAGAATTGCAAATGCGTGCAGAACTATGACCTCAAATCAGAACAACATCCTTCTCCCCGCCACCACACTTCAGGTATCCAAATACAAACATAATTAATGGCTTTAAAACTCAAATAAGAGGGGCTGAATTTTGTAGAACTCATTTTGGCAAAAGGCAAAAGCCATTCAGCTCTTATGAAAAAATAATTCCATATTTTTCTGTGGTGGAAATGTATTCAAAGGTACTGGTGATATTTGTGAGAATGTGGGGAGCAAATTACAAGACCTTGAAATGTGAGTCATACATTAAAGGGCAGGAAAATTTGTAATTCGTGGAGACCTTCCCGGATGCTTTCTAGATATGCACTAAAGCACCCCTTATCTCTGGAAATGCTCAGCCCACTCTCTACTAAACAATTATAGTATAAACTACGCATTTTCAAAGGTTTCAAAATTTCTGCTCTTTACTTGCTGAGCATTAAGGAATGGATGGAGCATATGGCATCTGGCTCATTTCAGTTTACACAGCACTCCTTACAGAACTGTATTTCCCCTTAAACTCCATATTCAAATGCCACTCCCTGGTGCATCCAGAACCATCACTGGCAGTAAAGCAAAAGGTCCTTTACCCATCACAAGGACTATCTGCAGGAAAACAAGGGCGAAGGGCAGGCGTCACTAACTGGCATTGCACCAGCACAAATGCTGAGGGCTTTGGATATTTTTCTGGTGAGAGCAGAAAATCCCCCAGCCTGCTTGGAACAGCAATACTTGCTTGAGACACGTTATTCCTCTAGAAGTACACACATGTCAAACAACATACTGTGTTTCCTTAGGCGTTCTTCTCACCACCCTCCTCGCTGCCATATGGCACTTGCTGTTATTATGGAAACAACCAACTTCTAAACACATAACACAGCACTGCAAACAGACATACGAAACCCACACAAGTTGTCAGCGCCTTGGTTACTTCTCTCTCGGGCCTGGAGTGGCTCCTGTAATGCCTCTTATTCCCCCTTTGCTTTGGCCCCTCGTGCCCTTCAGCTCTGTGCACTCCAGGGATGCAGCCACATGTCTGTGATGGAGCTCACCTTTGCCATGGAAGCACCAGTAATGGGCTCACTTGTCACAGGTCCCTGGGGACCATGTTCTGCAGAACCAGAACACCACAGAATCATGGGATGGTTTGGGTTGGAAGGGGTCCTAAAGATCACCTAGTTCCATACCCTTGCCATGGACAGCAACACCTTCCACTAGACCAGGTTGTTTGGAGCCCCATCTAACCTGGCCTGGAACACCGCCAGGGATGAGGCATCCACAATTCCCCTGGGCAACCTGGTCCAGGGCCTCCCCACCCTCTGAGTACATCTGTCCTGATCACAAAATGCTGTGTGAGATGTTGGACTTGCTGCCCTATAGCTGGGGGACAGGAGGGCAGGAGAACCCAAGGCCTCCTCTCGTCAGAGGAAGGAGGGTGCTTGCCCAGTGCTGCACCCGTGTGCACATGTGGCTGTACTTCAGGAGCTGGACCCTGAAGCACTTACAAGGTGGTCACTGGAGACATGGGTTGGGACCAGCTGAACTGTGCTTTTGATTCTGGGTGGTCCTGCTCTGGTCTGGGCTTCTGAAGCAATTTGGGACAACATACTAACATCAATTTTTTAGCTGGCAATGCCAGTCCATTCTGGATCAGGATATCACTCAATCTCTCCAGAAGACTGCAATGCTTTGATACTCTCTCTCGAGTAAAACTGGATTGAAATCAGTGTAAGTCCTACCTTGACCTCCAGTCCATCTATCAGCAGCAACCCCGTGGCACTGGTTTGTTTGCACGAGCTGGAGCCTTCAGCTCGGAACACCACGTCACACACCCACGTGGCAAGAAAGCCAGGGGCTCACTGGGACAAGGAGGAGCCTGGGGGGTGTCCTTGGGAGCGGTACAAGCTTGTGCTGCTGCACTGAGTAGCATTCCTAGCGAGAAGGTAACTGCTGAAGGGGTGAGCAGACACACACAGCACTGAGGTGAGCGAAGCAGTTAGGGAAGGGTCAGAAGACCCAAACAGCAACTCGCAATGCCCCAGAGGCCAGCACAAAGCCAGAGGCTGAGCAGCTCGGGTGAGGTCTCCTGGGAGGTCTGGAGGTTTAACTACATCTGTCTGATGATGCTTTCTGCCACCTTGACTAACTCTTGAGAGGATAAGAATAAAATGTATGCCCTGCCTGCTCATGGCAGCACCCAACCCCTCCAGGAGCCCCAACCCACAGCCAGCTTCCTCATGCTAAACAAGCAGTGCAAAGAGTGTGACAGTCTGTGTTTGTAACAGGAGTAAAACAGAAAGGAACAAACACTTTAATCAGCTGGCTTGCTCTATATTTTCTCTTGTACAGCACTATTTGATACACAGTGACAACGCTTGTTGTACGAAACGCAGTTAGTTTATCAAAGTTGTTATGACATGGTGACGACACTCACTGCAGCAGAGGATGATCCTCTCACAAAAGGGCCAGTGGTACCAGCTAAATTAGTGTGCAAATTGCACATCCATAACTGTACTTCATAGCACAGCAGGAAAAGAAAACAAGCAGCTACACACTATGACATATGTGGATAAACGCACCATAAAGAAGACATGAGCACAGATTTCCTCCTACGGTACAGAACTTGGCCAACACATGACAAGGGTGACCCGTTCGTAATGAGGAAAAAGGAAATACCAGAAATAATCTCTGAAAACACAACAGCCAGAGCAGTTCTCTGGAGCCATCACTCCTCTGTCATGTGCGTGTAACTGCTGGATATACCAACACAGACAATAAACACAGGAGGAAAAGGCTTTCATTCCTCGTAGGTGACACAGACTATTTTCTTAGGCCCCGATCTTGCCGTTGGCCTCACTAAGTCAGCTGAAGGAGTCTGTGCTCAACTAATTCTCAGGATGCATGGGCCCAAAGAGGACTAAGAAAGAAAAACATCTCTCCCAGCTAACGCTGAAAAAAGGAGTGGATAGTTTTACTAGAGTAAGGAAAGCAGGAGTGTTTTAACAGCATGCTGCACCCCAGGGACCTGGCTGAAGCAGCCCGAGCCGTGCTCAGGAGCTGCTGCAGGAGGGGAAGGATGGAGAGGCCGGTGGGTACCACAGCCAGGGGCTCTCTGGGGCTGGGGCTGGTCGCTGTGTCGCTCTTGGTCTGCCTGCCAGCAAAAATATCCATCCAGTTTCAAAAGTTTAAAAAATAGAGGGAATGATTTCCTGAGGAAATGGAAATGTTAAACACTTGGAAGTGAAACCATATGCTTATGATGATGAAGTGTAACTAAAACAGCTCTGAGAGCGATATCTTTGGTAGTCAGACCCTCCTGCTTCAGTGAAATCCTGTTTAACACCTGCAAAGTCACCCAAAACAGGGGCGAAAAGCTGGGTGGGTCAAAGCCCTGGGAAAGCAGACACTTCTCACTGACCCCAAAGTCTTTATTTAGAAAATATCACTGGCAAACAACGTGCACATGCAAGTGAATTCTTTATCTGACAGAGTAACAACACAGATTAATATAGAAAAAGTATTACATAAAATGTCATCATAAACGTTCGGAAGATAAATAAAGATAAATAGTGTCTATTCTAAATTCTATGATTCATTTCCCCCTTTACTTCATAGCTTATGTACTGAAATACTAATTTCTTAGAGCACCCAGCACTGAGAACATACCAAAATAGTTACACCTGCCCAGAATACTCCATCACCATTCAAAGCCTATGGCCAAATCTGTTCCCCAACAGATACCCTGTTAAGGCTCAGAAAAAGATCTGAGCATATGCCTAGGAAAAATAATCCTATTAATAAAATTTCATACTGATCAAATATACCACTGATGAAGTGAAAAACACCACACAAGGTAATGAAAGCTGCTGATGACACAATCCCTGACTTTCAATTAAAAGGCGGGGAAATCTAATATTTGCCTTAGATAAAAACCACTCTGTGCCTTGTGAAGATTTTTTGTCTTAATTTCCCATTTAAATACCTTGCATTTTTTGGCTGGCTCAAAGTACCACCTTAACCACTTTGGAGATAAACAGTGGTCTGCAGAGAGACCAGGTCCCCCCTCCTCTTTCACATCTGCAATATACCTGTGGGTTTTGGGGGGTTAGTGCTGAGCCATAAAACTGGGTGATGACTCTTGGCTGCAAACCAGTCTTTTCTGATACTCAGTGTAAACTGCAGGTGTCTAAGTGAGACTGCTATAAAAAGTTGCACTTCTGCAACTCATTCTGCAGGCTGCTAATCCAACCCTTGCAGTCAGCTGGTGAGGCTTCCTCCTGGACACGTCTGTGGGGACGGATGAGCTCAGTTTAAATCTCACTTTTCTGGTTTACAGGAGCCAGGAACATCTTTTTGGCTTTTTAGCCATTGCTGGTGTGGCCAATGATTGTACTTCTATACTATCTATTAAGTAGCATTTTATTTTCCAACATACTGGAATCCCAAGAGAAGATATTTCAAAGAACTGCATGGAGAATGGCCAAGAAGTCATGCACCATGCTCCTGCACGGGAACATTTGGTCTCTCTATCCTCCTCTGCTATCTTTGGCATTAAATCAGCCTGGAAGAAAACTAAGATCCAAGTGCAATGTAATTCTGCTGCCTAAAAAAACCCAAACAAACCCAGAAAACAACAACAACACAGCCCCACAAGCAAACCAAACAAATCCTCTTTAACATCTGGAAACCCCAAAGAGGATCTAGGAAGACTTAATTGTTCATGTCCTGCTCATGCTCAACGACCCAAGACAAGAACTCATTTTCCCCCCCACTACTTTTTTATTTTGAGGTGAATCAAAGTCTTTTAGATGTTGTTCCAAGTCTATTATTTGCCTGCTGCTCTCTTCCTCTCACCTGCTTTGGTCCAGAACAACAAAAATCACACCAAATTAATGGCAGAAAGCATTTGAATACGAAGGAACCCTCAGTCCCTACATTCAAGCTGGACAATAGGAGCAGCATCGGAGCCTGAGGGGCCAGCAGTCGGTTCCCAAGACTTCTGGCACACCAAAGGAAAAACTATCTTTTTCCAAGGGGCTGAGACCTGTCAAAGTGGTTCCCACCGTCCCTGGGATGGATGGAAACCTCAGCTAGAGTTGTCCCAAGAGTGTATGCCTCCCTCCTCAATCAACTCAGGGGGAATGGTGCTCAAAGAGATCTTAACCAGCCCAGCCCAAATTTAAAACCACTTCTGGGGTTTTTTTTGCCCATCTCTGCCTTCTTCAGGTAAGCTCTCCCACAGGGGCACACAGTGAAATGGAGGGCAAAGGCAAGAACCAAAAGCAAGATTAAAAAATATGCAGCACAACTGAACTAAAGAGATTCTCACAGCCCATCATACAATGTGCACTTGTAGCAATTTCCTTCTTTTTGTCAAAAAAAAGAAGACCAGAGCCTTTAGAGTTTGCAGAACTGCTTTGTGTCCAGTCAGAGTACTAATGGAAAACAAATTGCATCCTTAAACACTGAATAACCCCATTTAGAGCTATATTAATATAAATGCATTTTTCATTTAAAACCAGCAAGTCTAACAGTGGTGCTTATAAAGATGTCTTATAATTTACTGCTGCTCTTCTCCAGCCAAAAGTGGAATTACCACTTTCTACGTGTAAACTTAATAAACAGCACATACTAAACTGCCTAGTCTTTCAGGCTGATGAAAGTTGCTTCTTATCAAAGAATCCTTTGTGGATGCTTTAAAAGGATTTAAATTGCTTTGATTGCATTATTAACAGTGTCTGTGTTGCTCTTGTATTTCAGAATAATCTGGAAAGCTGGAACATCAGCTCTTGCATTCTACAAAAGATGGTTTTCCATCTCTAATAAATACGCTTCAACACAAAAGATAATCCTTTTTTTCAAAAGCAAGACCCCAAGATGGACCATGTTAACACTTCTATAGACCCACCTATTACCTTCTTATTCTTCCTATTTTTTCAATGGTTTTCAGCCCTGGAGATGTCATGGCCAGTCAGAACTTCATGAACTTTCTTGGGTACCCATGCACTTGCAGTGAAAAACATACCAGGTTTCTCTCTTTGAGAAACTGCCAATACAGGACCATTTCTGATGAAGAAACATGGATATTGCTGCTTAAACTGCAGAACCTGACCAAGTACAGTAATATGGTGAGGGCTCTTGTTTTCACAGTGCCTCCTTGGGAATGGTGCAGGAATGGGTTGAAGCAGCAAGAAAGAAGTTTCCTGTCCTTCTCATTCATTGTTTTCTGGGGTTTGGGGTTTGTTTGCTTTGGGGTTTTTGTTGTTGTTGTTGTTGTTGGTTGTTGTTGTTGGTTTGGGGGGATTTGTTTTAAGATGGAAACCTGTTGTTGAGATGCTGAGGACTCTCCACTTGCCCTGTCTCCAGTAATGCATTTAAAAAGTGAGGCAAGCCAGATGGTTAGAGAACACAAGACAGGAATAAAAATGTCACATTTCAGCTCATTCAAAAATTCCTAGCAACTGTGGCAGTAAGTCATGTTATAAAAGCCTGATACAAGCATCAAGGCTCCCGTGGGAATTCAGTTACCAGTACAACTAATATTCTGTGCCCTGCAGACCTCAGCGGCACACTGTATTCATAAAACGGGGCTCAAGGCACTGCCCTGCCTCAGAGCAGCGTGGCCACAATAAGTACATGGCAGTGTGTGAGCCCGGAGTGCTGCTGGACAGCCCTGTGGCTCCTGGCTGTTTACTCGCAGGGCAAACCCCCGGAGCGGAAATTCAGCCCAGGAGAGCACAGCGGAGCCTTTTTATACATGAACCACTCTACTGCTCCAGAGCCTCACCTGGCACTTCACAGAGATTAGAAGTGACGGTGCAGCCTCTGTCTTGGGGAGTGTTTACCTTGGCGGGCCCAGAGCCCTGCAGGTGCCGGGCGGGAATTCTGAAGCCAAGGGCTGTGACGAAGTTCTCTTGCTGGGGGCAAAAGCACACTCTCTCTCGCCATAAATATTTCAACTGCCTTCTTTATTTTTAATAAAACTGGGAAATTGTTAGGACTTACGACAAGATAATGGCTTGAGAGATTCCTTATTCTGAACAGCAGTTCAAACCAGGCCTTCATCGCTGTAGAAAGCTTAAGGCCTAACCTCGAAAGTCCTGGGGGAGAACACATTTTTTTGGCCTTGGTCGATTTTTTTCCCTTTGAATTTAGGATTTTCTACAAAATATTTGGAGACCCTCGTCTATGCTGTTTCAGCAAGCGTTGTTTTGGCACTGACTATCCAAGTTTAATTAATTAAAAATACAAATGCAATCAAGCTTACTTGAGACAATGGAACTACCCTGAACAGGTTTTAAGTCCTGACAACTCAATTTTCTATGCTTGTCAGCTGTCTTTTTTTAAACCAAACAAAATTTAACCTCCTGATCATCGAACATCTAATGTAATTATTCAGATGCAGACAGTGTGTGCTTTGTATAACTTTCCTTATTTCCACTCTTCATGTTGTTAGGCTACAGGGATAAACTCCACACATCGCAGCAGCATTACACTGAAGATGGAAATAGTCCAAACCTTAGAGTTGGACCAATATGTAAAAAATGTCTGGAGAATACTGTGACAGATTCGCAGTCAAACACACTTCGGTGATATATATGGATCTTCTGATTTGTTTTCTGAAAGCAGCTGTACTGAAGCTTGCTCATGGAACTCTATTTGAAAGTCAAATCCCACAAACAGTTGCATAAATATGTTTGCACTTGAACCAGAATGCGTATGTGGCTCTGCTGATTTTGGACAAAGATTTTGGCAGGAGGGATAACAACCCACCCACCCTTTTTGTAGCAGCAGCAGGAGGATCAAGCCAGATCCTGTGAGCTCAACATTGTCACCACTCAGAAAAACAGGAGTGGGGTCCAGAGCCTGGGGAGGGACCCTCAGCCCTCTCAGAGGAGACATTTGGTCACCCAGCCTTGTGCCAGGAGCACAGTCAGAGGGCAGAGAGAATGCTCTGCCCTGAGACCAGGCTGGAAGACACCGGTGGAAGACAAATTCTCACCCTAACGAAATCTGAGTTACCCTGCTGAGTTGTTCCAGCCCTCCCCAAACACTTACAGTATCTTCTAAAAGTTACTGGTTCTGCCAGCAGCATCCTTTCCACGTGGGTCACTGCCCCAGCCCCGTGTCCAAAGGCTGACTGCAGATACTGCAGGGTCAAGAGCAGGTTCAGCAGGAGAAGATGGAGCTTCCCATTAATGCTTGAGCCTCGTTAGATCGCAGAAGCAAAAAATTTCTTGTGTGAAGTGATGGGGTGCAGGGAAAGACAACAAATAATTGCTCCAAATAACAAAGACTATCTTTGAGCCTGCTGAAATCACAGAATCACAGAATCTTCTGTGTTGGAAGGGACCCACAAGGATCATTGAGTCCAACTCTGAAGTGAATGGCCCTTACGGGGATGGAACCCTGGACCTTGGAGTTATTAGCAACATGCTCTAACCAGCTGAAATGGATGGAGATTCCCATCAATTCCAGTGGATCAAGCCTAGTTTTCCCACCTCTGTCAAGCACAATTTACATGAATAAATCACTGAGTCTGTCTCCCAGCTTCTCAGCACCAGCACGACAGTGGAAATGCACACACCAGGATTATTTGCCAGGAATCTGGACCATGAATGTGCAATGGGAATGATTTAAAAGCTTTTTTTCAACTGAAATTGTTAGGTACCACGTTCTTAAAACACATCCTTTCTTTTCCATTTGGCTGCCAGTTGGAATAACAGTACCTAGAAAGGGAACTAAAAGCAAAATAGAGCAGGGAGACAGACTGACTGGCTGACAGACAGACAGATGGGCAGGTGTGTTACACTTCTAGTTAAAAACTTCACATTACGAGTAGTGAGCTGGTTTCCATTCCCATAAATGACACTTGAAAAGCACATGCCCCTGGATCAACGCCCTTGGTGAGCTTTCCTGAGCACAGTGCCTTCGTGGCTAGTCACAGAGGTATCCAGGCCATGGTGGGCTCCCAAACTACTTCACACTGATCACAGAAGATGCTCCACCACCACAACTTCCCAGCACTTTAATGTGGTACTTGTGCAGCCCCAGGGGAAGGGCTGCCCCCACCATAACCCTGACTACCCCCCTGGCTGGAAAAGGAGTTTGTCTTTATCTTCTTAAACGACTTTGAACAATGTCTCTGTGGCAAGGCCAGAGGAATGGGAAAAAAAACAACCTCAAAGCAATGTGAAAGCTCACCTCAGAAACGCCCTGGGAAATTCAGGGAACAAACACTTGGTTATTCTCATCTTGTTCTGCTTTGGGTGGGAATGACAGAAACGGATGATTTGCTCTCAAAGACAGTAGCTACTGACATTTTTTCATTTGGAACTTTCATGTCCAGCCCGAAAGATTTTAACTGAAGCACCAAACTTATTTTCTGTCTAGTGCTGTTATTTAGACTCCTGCGTGGTGAAATTCTGGGTAACACTTGCTGAAAGAAAATTTCAGTCAAAGTTGCGACTTGAATGTTTAAGGTTATGAAATCTACAGAACTGTTGCTGTTGTACAGAGCACAAAATAAACATCTCGATTCCAGGAAACTCATGGAGACATCTTGTGAATCACTTTCTGAAGGCGAAAAGACTTCTGCAAAACTACTCTTTGACTTCTAAACTAGCCCAGGTACAAACTGGAGCAGCTGTCAAGACTAAACTTCTCGCAGGTCAGTAAGATGGCAGAATGCTCAGAGCCACCAGCACTCACTCTGTGAGTGCATATTTAAGCAGCACACATTACTCACAGGCACATAATAAAACTATTCACGGGGATTACTTTCTCTGCATGCTGTTCAATAGTCACTTCAAGTCCTAGGCATCTCAGCCCTTTTATTAGTGATTCCTCTAACAAAATACTAGATGCTATTAGTTGTTACTTTATTGCTAATTTCTTTTTTTTTTTTTTTCCTTTCAATTTTTCTCCTGGTGTTTGAAACCCCAAACCTCAAGTAAAACAAAACTCCACACTGGTAAAACTCCACGTATAAAATAAGTGTTTGTCAATTCCAACCTTTAAAAAATTGCAAAATAAGCTCAACCACCAACCTTAATAATCACAGAAAACAATACACTGAAAAACATAATCAACCCTCACCAATTTTAATGGTATCACTGACCTCTGACAACACTGCTAAATTACCACTTAACTGGATATTTTGCTCAACTACAAGTGGTTTATTTGTTATAATACAGACACTGATTTTGCCTTGGTTTCTATTGACAGGCTGATTTCACTGCCTGCTGAGTGGCAGCCCCCTCTGAGTGGGCGTGAAGGAGCTGAGCTGCTGAGTAAAATTGATAGGAGGGGTGGAAAAGAGATTTTAAAGTCATTTAGAAACCCAAATGTACTGAAAGGAACTTGTACAAAAGGGTATTGCCAATGGAAAGTACTTTTTTCTCCTTGACAGAAGTCTGCAGTACCAAGGACCACTTCACACCAAATTATTGGGATGGATGCTGAGAGTGTGGCAGGTCGTGCCCAGACGCAAAAACCATGAACAGTCGTACTTAGGTCTACAAAAAAAAGGCAATTTCTGAGTGAACTTCCACTTTATTCTTAAGAAAACTAGGTTGTCATAGGGAAATTACCCGAGAACTTTGGCAGTTTTAAAGATGATTCTAATGTTTGCATTTTTCCAGTTTATCTCTTTTTTTCCCCTGTTATTTCTCAGCTTAGTTTCACACTGTCATATGAAAAACATCTTACCCTTGAATTGTTTTTTTCCCCTGTAACATTTTGTTTCCTGCATTTCAACAGACAGCCACAAATATTCAGCAACACAAAATAATGGTGTTCAGATCTGCAAAACAAGAAGCTCAGTCTGTTGCCTCCAAAGTTACTGAAAGAATTTCAGTTGCACAGAAGACAAAATTAACAGGAACTTCAACTAGGGTTGCCTACCTCATAAGCAGTGGTATGGTATTTAGATGCTGAAAAAAAAATTAGACATTTTCCTTCTCACTTGGAAGAGGATACCTCAACATCCCCTTGCATTACATGTTAGATCTGAGGAAATGCGTCAATAACTGAGATCCTAATGCTTGTCTGAAGAGTTCCCAGCACCCTTCCAGACAGGTGCTGATCCACTAAGACGCTGCTTCACTCAACAGGAGGTCTGCACACACTGCTTCATAAAATAAGCAGAGTATTAAAAAAACTACTGAAATCTAATGTGGTTGTCTCATAAACTTCTACATCAGAGTGACACGTGGCAAGGAGTAGCTCTGGTGTGGTAAGAGCAGCATCACAACTGGATGCCATCAGTCCTTTGAGAAACCTCCCCTCAATTTGTTCTGGTCAAGAATGTACAGGGACGTGGGGCGGATGAGGCTAAAAATAAGAACTCTGCAACAGCTCCCACTGCCTCTTACCAGTTGGGTGACGCTGCCTTCTCTGTGTGAAGCATCAGCTCTGTGTCCATAAATGTGAGCAGGTGCTCAGAGAGGGCTCAAGGGATCACTCATGGGGCAGCCACTCAGGTCTGCCCTTTCAATTCTACCAAGCAGGGCAGCCTCTTGTGCCCGTACCTTCACGCTGACCTCCAGCACGGAGAGGGTAGATGCTGTATATGGCTTTTTGGTGCTCAGGTGTTTAGAGCAAGCCGTGGCTTCACCAGCAACATTCTGTGTCCCATAGCTAGACTGCTCCTGTTACTTCATCAGTCAGTGCAATAGCTGGGAGGAGGTCACAAAGTATGGAAGTCAAGGCTGCCACGTGCAATTATCCCCTTGGAGATAGGCAGGTTTTCCTATGAAAGGGAGATGGGGGAACACTTGGCTGGAAGAGAACCATCAGCTAAGGGTTAACAGCTGCATTCCCAGGACTGAGGTGCCCTGTCTTCTGGGTGCTCAGCCCAGGTGAGCTGTGCAGAAGACAGGGATTTCCTCTTCAGCAGACACATAAAACGTACTTCTATGAAGGGAAAAGGGGAAAAGGCACGGAAAAGAAGAGCCACATGGCTGATCTGAAAGGAAAGCATGCTTGCAACGACACTGAAACATTAGAGACATTGTTCGAGGGCAGTTCATCCTTGCAAAAATATTATCCTCGTCTCGATGCCAAGGGCGGTGAAAGCATGGGCTACTTGCCATGGAAGTGCTGGGTATTTAGGCTAGACCTGTCATGGGGGTTGTTTACTCTCTGCGTCCAACGTTTCAGACACACTCAAGCGTAGTGTTCATGTCTTGGCAGGAACTTCTCATTCATGCATTTTCTCCTGGTCCCCTTTGAGGAGTCTTCCTCCTCCGACGTTGCAGTGGTTGAAATTTCATTGCTTGCTGAGAAAACCAACACTGATTAATTTCATCCTACTTGCATGGAAGAGGTAAAGTATGCAGGTCTCCAGCCAGGGACAAGGAAATCCCTGCTGCTTACATGCCACATGGAATAATTAGCCCATGGTTGAGGCCATCGGGCTTCGACAGTCTTCATTCCACCCGCAGGAAAGAAGCAATTACCTGTAGCAGCATGGGGAGCAAACAGGAAGTAATGCAACACATTCACTTTTGAGTACAGAATATATTTGTTTTATAAGACATAATATTCCACAAGGAAGAATTCAGCCGTAGTGTTGCATTGACGCACCCCAAATTATTAAAGGAACGTGACTGAGGTTGCAAAGTTAAGCCTCAAAACCTAGGAAAAACCCAAATTAAAGTTGCAGGCTGGTGCAGCCTGAATGCCAGTCCTGACTGTGTGTGCGTTCTGGCACAGTCTTTAATGACATCACTGCAAACTGCTTTTCCCCCAGGACCCTCACCTCATTCAAAGCCCAGAACGGACAGTGCTTACTTAATGAGTAGCTCCTCAGTACCTGGTTCTCTGCTCTGGTTCAATGGGTGGCCCCAGCCTGTATATCTGCACACAGGCAGGCCTGCTCTGAACACAGTGATTCATTTCCCCACGGACCTTGCTGTGACATTCTCCACTGCAGCCTCTGAACACTTCACACGTATTCCTGGATCTACCTGCACCCCACCTCTGGGAGACAGAGTCCAATTTTACAGATGGGGAACTTAAATATAAAAAGATTGAGATTAAAAGTATCCACTGACGGGGGTGGCTTGATTTGCTGTGTGTTTGACTCTTGATGCCATTCTCTCTGCCCAAAGCCAACCTGCCGTTAGTTTCAGTTGCAGATGTTTGTAACCAGGACCCAAAAATCTCAAGGCAACTACAACTACTCAAAAAATGAAAAAAAGGCACAACTAGAGGTCAACTGTGAAAAACTAATTTCAAGTGACTTGTCTGTCGTCTCATAAGATCTATCCCTGTCCAGTTCCCCCAGTGTGTTATTCAATCACTTTGGCTATGAGACCATTTTCTTTGATGCTGCGAATCCCCATTTAAATTTATCACACACCTTTTGCCCCATGCCATAAATGAGTCAGTCATTCTATCCTCCTTTATTAGAAAACCCAGTTCCATTCCCAGACTAACTCAGGCTTTTGAACTGACTGCATTAGGGCTCCTGGGGAAGAAAATTAAGCATTTGATATTTACAGAAATATGAATTTAGGCTGCACAGGCAGCCTTAATTCAAAATTTATTTTAGGTGCTCGTTGTTTTAACACATATTTTTGCATGTTTAATTTCAGATGCTTTTAAGGAACTGGAAAACTGAAGAAAAAAAAAATTGCTGTGGACCGAGAGAAGGTCTTGCTCATTAGGAAGAGCTTACACAAAAGGCTGGGAACTTTGAACTGGTAACTTGAAGAATGTCCTTTCATCACAGCTTTTCCTGAGCTTTTTCCTAAGTTTTCTTTGAAACAGAAACTCCATCATGATGACTTTCATACTGCTACTGATACCAGCAGAGCTGAAACAGGGATGTCAGTGCTGCTGGGAGAGGAACTGCAAATTGTGTTAGCTGATCCTCCTCAGTTCTAGGGTCTCTGTGGACGGTGACTCCCCATGTTTTTTCTTTCACCCTCCCTCCCTAACTTTTTGCCATCTTTCCCAGCAGTACTGCTGCTCCATTCCAGTTCCCCTAAGATGAGCAAGTTCCCTCCACTTCTACAGTAAACCTCAGTCTTTCTAGATAATGGGTCCCAAATCCCCCATCCACTTGATCCCAGGACTTGTCCTACACAGGAAAGATAACACGCAGCAGTACAAGTGGGATAGGGATTTACTGCACACCAGCAGCTCTGCAACAGCTCTCCAAGTGGACATCCTTTGGGAGACATCTGCAAAGACTTTGCAGCTCAGTCTGAAGTGGCTCATTTCCTTCACTGGAAGGAAGAGCATTGAGAGGTCCTCAGGATGGGATCCCTCCCTGAAACACGCCCTAGATGGCCTCTGTCATTTGTGACTGAGAGGATGTGCAGGTACCTGGGTTGCAGCAAAATTCTGCCAACCTTTGTGAACCCCCTCAGCAATGTGCAATGCAACCGACCTCTGAAAGTGCAATGAACTACCTCACACTCAGCCTGGACGTTTAAGGAATGGCTATAGTGGTGTTAATTCACCAGTGCTCATTCCTTCAGCGGAATGACGCTGCTTCTTGGCCTTTCTGACCAATCCTGGCTCCCACCTTCAGCCTGTTCTTTTTAATTAAAAAAAATAATAAATTAATTTAAAAGAAAAAGAAAAAAGGTATCACAGAAAACATCCAGCATGGAAAATTTCAGTCTACATAACTCTGGCAAAATCTTAATCTTGTAATGTGCAACATTAGGCAACTTTAGTAATGGATGGTGCTACCCAGCCCACTAGTAACAGCAACCCTTACTCAGAAGGTTTGGCTTCGGGAGACGCGTCGTTATTATTTATTATGTGTTACAGGGCCAGTCCTGCCCTGCCTGCTGATGTTTTAGGACCTTGACCTGTGAGTAGTCTCACTGAATGCTGAAGGCTTGCCTGGAAAACTCAGAGGATGCTATCTTTGAGGGTTATATGGGAATCAAAACACGAGCAACTTTCTTTTCCAGAGATTTTTTTTTCAGCCTAAATAGATAAACATAAAACAGCAGCAGATGAGGGAAAAGAAGAGATACTGCACAAGCTTCACACAGTGTTTTTTACAATTTTATGATTTTTAATAATTAAGCGTCTCTGTCGGCTTATCGGGGATTAATATTACCTTACTCCCCTTGAATTCCGCTTAATTCTTACATTATATGTATTCCACATGAGCGCTCTCCTCTCTCAATATTTCTGGCACCAGTATGAGCCTCTTTGGTAAGGACTCATAAGGTTATGAATGTCTGGACAGCCTGAGTAATGAAAGGCCATTTGGGGCCGAACCATTGACCACAGATTTAACTTGCCAGGAAGCATAAAACATAAAATGTAAATTAGGTACTAATAACCCATTTTTCTTCTAAATCCTTGGTACAGATACGCAGCATGAAGTACGGATTATGTTTTGAGAGAGATTTTGGAATAATTTGCAGTTAAAAATATTGTATGGGACCTTGTGTTGTGGCCTCAGAAGAGACTGAATTGTGAGTTGTTACTGCTGCCCTTGAACCCACTTCAGTCAATGGAAAGTTTCATTGGCACCTGGGTTTGTTGCTTTGGGTAGCTGCCTAGCTACCAGCAAAACCCAGCACATAATACTGTCATCAGGGAAAGAGGAATGTGCAGTCCAGCAAGCAAGACATGCATGGAAAAGTACATTTCTCCCAGCATGTTTTGCAATCTCCATGCTATTCCCTCCCCATCTTCCTTTCCACTGATCTCATCTGTGGAGATGAAGTCAAGAAGAAAGCTCAGGAAGTAGCACTTGCATGGCAAGATCATTTTACTGCCTCTGCATGACCAGCATCACCATCCTCAGCACAGCTTTGACCCTCCGGATGGGGCCAACCCCGTGTGAAGAAACCAGACATACAGCTCCACTATTTCCAGGCAAGGGATCCGAAGGCAACTTGAGGTTGGTTGGGCATGGTCAGTTCACATGTGAATTTGCTATTAAAACTGTGGTCTTGGATCCTGCCAGTGACAGTGTGCACTGAGCCGCTGGGAAACAGAGCTACAAGTTATGCAAGTTACAACCCAGTATTCGTGTTGTGCTATTTTCAGAACACATATAAAGACATGTTCATGTGCGAGCTGCAGCCTCCAGCTGCATCATGTGAGAAGGCTGGAACCATCAGTTACCCCCTAGAAACCATTGTTCTTGTTCTGTTTGCTGCAACAACGAGGAAATGACCAGCTCTTCTCTTTCTTGTCTGGGCCCAGGACTATCTAAAAATATAACGTGTGGAACAAGCTTCTTGAATAAATTATGTTTCAGGTAAAAATAAAATAAATGTACTTGGCCTTGATGAGATCTAGAACTGCTTCTCCACCCTACAGCACACATCTTTTTTAGGCAAAGCCTGGAATCTTGCAACTTTTCAATAGGTCAGTACACCTGACATAGCTCTACAGCTCAGTAATTTCTACCACTGTTTGCACCAAGAAAATAAGATACTTTTAAAAACTTTTAAGAACTAAATAAATACCTGGTTTTGGCTTGCAAAGAGGGGAAGAAACCTCTGGCTATGCCACTGATACAAGTCTTACAAAGCAGACAGGAGCAGGTCTCTGCTCCACCCCTGCAGAATTGCCTTGCTGGAATAGATATCCTCTCCCAGAGAAGCAACACAGAGACAGCAAAGTCATATCTCCTCATCCACTCTTCCTGTTGTTAATTTGTAGCACTATTACTAATAAAGATTATTTTACTGTGCTAATGCCTAATCATGGCACAGGACCAAGAACATATGGAGGGGAGCATGGTGCTAGGCACTGAATAAACACAGAAAAACAAGGCAGCCCTACTCGGGGAGTGGAAAGGTTTAGAGAATACGAATAAATATTCATCGCTTTTGGACGCCTGTCAGAGACACCTTCCAAGTCTTCTCAGGTTCAACCGCTACTACTGATGCAGCAAAAGAGAATCATGACTTAAACGGGTAAAGGAGGAGACTCCTAAAAACACACGTTCTGGCAAAACAGAAAAGACTAAACAAGCCTCTTGAAGAAACATGAATTTGAGAAAGTACCCTGATTTCAAAGGTCTGGGTTTTTATCCTTCACCCGTTGCGTGGACCCGCGGTGCCGAAACATGCTGGAGATACATCATGTGATAATTCAGGGACACTAACGCTGTGGAAAAAAGCAACAATACTGCAAGAGTAAGAAAATAAACCTTGAGATTACAAAGGGGAAAAAAAAAAAAAAAGAAAGAAAAAGAATCCACAAGGTCTGGTCTAGTGCGTGCTATCATCGTTAACGAGAATCATGACTTTGTGGTGCTCAGAGGAGAGCAGATGTGCCTCTCCATAAAGCAGGTCTTAAGGGTATATACATTACCAGCAAAGGACAAGCACCACCGTTTCCTCTCATGTAATGATCCAAGAGTGCCATTTAATTGAGAGGAATATAAACACCCAGGCTGGAATTTGGCCAGGACACTACATTTAACATCCTACTCTAAATAAGAAATGCCATACAAGCTGCAGTGTCCAAGCAGAGCAGATACAAGCTAAAGTAAAAGATCTCATCTGATAAACCTTCCCAAAACAAACTACATAGACCAGAATTTACAGTCCTGGGCAACATTAAGTGTTGAGTCGACCCTGGCTGTCACTGCCAGATGAGGTAGAGCACTTGGAGAACATCTGTTGTGGATGACAGCAAACATCTTTTGCTTTGGAGTGTCCCAGGTAAATCTCCCAGGAAAAACAAGACCAACTGTCTGCAAAAAGTCTCTCTTCCACCCTGTCCTGTTGGCCAGCTTCCCCTGAGTGTATCATTGTGCTCTCAGATGAACTCACGCACAATGTGACGACAGCCTCTCCGTTTTTTGGATGTCAGACTTTAAACAAAAAGAAATTTGTGTGTTTGGAAGGTTGTCACCTAATCCTCTGCCAAAGAGCAGGAGAATTTTTTTCTTAATTTTTTTATGAGTGGCCAAATCACTCTTGAATCACACAGTCAACGTGGTGAGTATGTCCGACTTGCCTTACTTTCCCCAGAATCACTCTACACTGTTCAGTGACAACAGCTTGTGCAAATACTGGCAGGAAGTCAGCAAAGACATGACAGAAGGAAGACATAAAATTTCCAGCACAATTAAGAAAACAAGTTTTGGTTACTCTCATCAATCAAGACTGATTAGATCAGTAAGAGTGGCCAGACCTGGCTCTAGTGTGGAATAATCTGCCTGCGTCTCTCACAAATGATATTTGCACTGAACAGACCCTGGACCTCCCTTTTCCTCAGCTATTTGTGTTGATCACTGGGATTTGGTCCATTCTGTCTCCTGGTCCTGCCCTTGGCACAGCCTCACTGAAGGTATTGTCATACATTACTAAGGTAATTCCCCTCTTCATCCATCACTGTGAACAAATGTTGCAAGGTATTCCAGGAATTCATACCAAGTCCATTGATTTCAATGGGAACTGTGATACCATGGAGTTCTCCAAATCAGAGAATCCATCAAATTGAAAAGGTTTGCTTCTTTTTTTTTTTTTCACAATTCAGCATTCTTGTAAGACATTTTAACTTGCGTTCTTCCCCATTTTCTTATCAGATATTTCCGTATTTTTCACTCCAACCTTCATGTAACTTTCTGATTAAATAACTGAAATCACCTGAAACAGATCATGTCTTTCAGCATGTACTCAGAGGGGCCCAATGACTTTGAAAAGCTCGGTAAGCAAGGCCAGGGCTTTAAAATTTCCTTGTAGGTATCCACAGTTCAGTTGGAATACATTTGGGTTCCTCAAAAAAAAAAAAAAAAATTCCTCACTGATTAACAAACTCTGTTACTGCCCACAGTTAAGACAGAGACAACTTTTTACTTCTTGTGTCTGGTACCACATCGTGTCTTACAGCTTTGCATCAGTCCAGCTGTACTGAAGGCACTGACTTCATTTCTGGATCCCACGATTCTGTGTCCATGAGTAGTTGGCAGTTGAGTTTCAGAGAGCTACAGTAGGTCATTAATAAGAAGAAATGCCTGAAACAATGCCCTAAAACAACCCTTCTCTAAAATTAATGGGGGCACAAACTTCACTTGCTGCAAATCCGAGACCAGGAGGCCCAAGCAAGAGCTATTTTCTAAGCATTCTATTTTAAAGTAGCATAGATCAACACTATGGAATGACAGTGCACCCACACTTTGAAACAACAAATGCCTCCAAGGCTATCCCAGCCACAGTGGGCAACAGTGTGAAACACCACAGCACGTTCATCCAGCCTGGGAGAAGCCCTTCAGAAACATTATTTGCTCCTGCTATTTCTTGAGGAACCCGTGCTGCCACTCTTGGCAGGCTGTTCCCCTGCATTACCCCACCTGCAGTCACACCTGTAGTTCACGGGCTGCTTGGCAAGGGCCCAGGGCAAACAGCTTCTGATGACCAGCCAAGAGATGGGGAGAACTTCCACCAGGACAAAACCTGAGAGCCCGTCGTGGTGCTGGTTTTGTGCTTTGGTTTTGCCTTTTGATGATGGGTTTCATGGGGGCACTAATGTTTCACTGCTCATCTCAGCCTCGTGCTACCTGAGAGATTAGTTTCTGTATTTTCTTTTCCTTGCCTTGAATTAGAGCATGAGCTTTTGCCATGGTCATAGCTCTGTTGTTCTCAGACTCTTTAACCCTGATCTGTTTGATTTCAGGGCTGAATATGACCCAGAGTCCAAATTCCTTGTGTTGGCTGATAACCTCCTCCAGGCCACAGCCAACAATTAGCCCACAGCAGTTCTCCCAGATAGGTCAGCTATGTTTATTACAGCACATTGACCACATGGCCTTCCCCTTCTTCAGAAACAGAAGCTGCAGAGCACTGCCAAGCACCGATTCTCTGAGCCCAAGGACTTCCATGGGAGGTCCACACCGTTCCCAGCTCCATTTCACACGCAGAGCTTTGACAGGACAGCACGTCTGGACAGCACTGGGTACACACTAGGGCAGCTGAGTGACAGGCCAATCCAACAGGATGCAGGGACATAACTGGAGCTTATAACCCTCGGGGTGAGGAGTAAAACTGATTTACTTAAACACAATGGAAAAGGCAGCATTTATGAGAAGCCAAATTGAAGGAGGCTGTTCTGTCACTCAGGTTCAGGGCTGGGTTGGATTTGCCAAGTGGTTTTCTCCTTATGACTGACAGGGAAACTGTGGGCTTGACATTTGAATATGGACCTCTCTGCAGTGATTCATGCCTCTGCCCATCTCCCCTTTCAAATGGCTGAGAGCAGCAGGACGCTTTTCAGTGGATTTTTCTTCCCGGGTGCCCAGCTCCAGGCTGCACAGCTCAGGGTCCCCAGCACTGTCATTAGCCAGCAGCTGAGTCCCAGCTCGAGTGGAAAACACCGAGCCAAAACAGCCTAAATACCAGACATCTGCTGCCTCCCCGCCCCGGGCTGTGTCACTTGCAATCACTTGAAGAGCTCAGGGTCAGCTCGGTGTTGTGTGGGCTGGAGAGCAGCCCGAGCTGCAAACACTCCTGGTGGAAGCGTTGTCTCCTCTGGAATGCACTTCCCTACTCCAGCTCTAACAGCCTGGATTTCATGACCCCCAGGTCACGCTGCAGGGTCCATCTGCTTTCCCAGGCTCCGAAGGCGGAGGAGAAATTTGAGAAATCAGAAGGATGCTGCAGGAAATGCTTAGTCGTAACCCGGCAGGAAAAGTCTGTGCCTCGAGACATCGACTCAGTGGGTAGAAATCGTGGTGATATCGAGTAAATCTGCCCAGAAAGCAGAATGGGGAGCTGTTACTGTGCTGAAGAAACAAATACTTATTGACTTTGTGGGACATAAGATAAAGGATTTTTATAACGTGGGAAGTAAAATTGTTCTGGTTTGTGTTTAAAGTCTATAAACACAAAAAGAGAAGCAGGAAAGATAGAACTTACAGTCATAAAAGGAGAGGGGTGTGGGGAATTCCATTATGGGATTGCTCCAAGAGCCCACTTAAAATATTTAATGGTGATCCCTCTGCCTTCTATCTCCTTCAAAGAAATCACCTCTTACATCACGCCGTTCAAAATGAATCATGCTTTCCATTTTCCTTGTTCCCTGCTACATTCATATTAAACTCTTACGTTGTATGAGGGAAAGAATCCAGCAAAAGCAACTGTCTTGCTGCATGCTAGGAATGGTTTTCTTCAGGTGGCTTTAATGCTGAAGACAAAGGCCACCAATTTACCCCAACAAAGCACTGGACTTTAATCTTCCCTGCGTCTGTGAGCAGCATGCTTCCACAGCCTGTGCTGCGTTCTTCAATTACATTCCTACTGGAAAGTAGGGCTTAAAAACCCCCTCTCTAAAGCTGTTTTGTTTTGTTTTGTTTTTTTTTTTCCTGGGAGACTTGAAGCAGTGAATACTGTGTTAGGGAGCTGCCAAGTTATCTGCAGAGGACCTCCACCACTTTACCTCTTCCAGAGATGCTTGTTTAATTAACGCATTCCACGAGCTGTAGGACTCCTCACAGCTGAGGATTTCTTCTGCTTCGATGCAGGACTGTGCTGGAGGGTGAGGGTATGGACAGTTCACATCACACCTTGCAGGCCCCTGAGCAGCTTTGCCTTGCACACAAACTGCATAGCTCGGAAATGCACCTCAGAGCAGCACACGAAACCAGCAAAGTGTGCTCTGAAACTGGGAAGGAAGGGGAAGACAGCTGGAAATGTGCATTATTCAAAATGCTGTAGGATGAGAAACAGATGCTGGCATGGCATTTGTGGACTTGAAAGTTACACAGCTCATGCTGCCAGTTGGCAGCTGAACTGGGATCAAACCCACAGCTATGCAAAACCCACCACCACAACTGGCACCCAGGCTGGCAGAGCCAGCCAAGAGCAAGAGATCATGAGCACTGAAATATTCTCTCTCTTGCCATTGTGCCTCCACCCTGGGAGGGACCAGAGCAGAGAGAGGGAAGGCAGACTGCACCTGCCTGGGAGACACAACATCTCCCTTTCAAGGGCTATCCGTGCATTAACTGTCACCAGGACTTAAATGCGCTTAAATGAAGGGTAAAAAAGGTGAGGAAGAAAATCAAAGGGGTGTTTTATTTGCTCTCTAATTCAAGACTTGATGACCCACATCTCACAGGCAGAGCCTCCAGCTGAACTCCCAGCGCTTTCTCTCTCTGAGGCAGTCAAAGGAAAGGGCTTCTGATCCCTCCCCAATACATGCTGGAAGTGGGTGAGTTGGCAGCACGATGAGATTCCCTTCCTTATTGCTGCCTACCAAAAAGGGAAACCCTGGAAAACTGCCAGATCCGAGGACTTGTTAGGGAAATACTAGTTTGTTGATGGGAGGCAAAAAACAGATGAGGCAGAATTCCACATAATTCTGCCAACTAAGAGCATTGTTTTGACTTGCATCAGTAGAAGGAAGCTATCAGCTAATTTACACGAAAGATAAAGGCTTTTTGGGAGATGTGATTTAGCATCATCACACTCCAGCAACGAGTGAGACAGAAGGCTAAAATCATAGAATCATAGAGTAGTTTGGGTTGGAAGGGACCTTTAAAGGTCGTCTAGTCCTACCCCCCTGCAATGAACAAGGGAAAAAACACTGGGGCTTAGGAAAAAAACATATCTCTCCTTGGGGATGGAGAAGGACAACTTTGATTTCATGTGATATGAACAAAGAGAAAATAAAGGAATATCCTACTTATGCTATGAATTCAAGTGAGCACTTACAGAGCTCTTTATGAATTTCAAGCAGTCTATAGGTGCTTTACCAGTAATTGGTTGTGGATGATGGTTACTTTCCACGTAGCTCAGTGGTGCTATTGAGAACAAAATCCTATCCCTTTTTATGAACCAGGACGGCAGGTCTCCATCAGAGCTCCTTTAGGATTCAGAACAGAGGCCAGTGCCAGAAAACTTGCAGAAACCACATGGCTAGAGGGTGGATCCATGTCTTGCCTCTCTCTGTGCTGGCCCTGCTGTAATCCCAGTCTGTGCTAATGCACAGAGCCCATTGCAGAGCACAGGGGGAGTGACCACAACCTCCTGTGACCTCCGTGTTGGCAGCTCCTCTGCCGAGCTTGAAACTTTGCATTGCCTCCTTCCACTCCTTAAGATCTCACCTAAACAAGCTGATTTTTAACTCATAAGAAAGGCTCTGGCCCCTGAGGGGACTTTGAAGTAGATTCTAAAAAAGACATTAGTGGCAGTCATAGGACCAGGGGTTGTCCACGGCAAAGAACAGGGAGAAAAGGCTGCAGTTCTGCCTTGCAGCTCTGACCACTGAGTCACAGTCACACTGGCACAGACAATACTGGCACAGACAATATTTTTAGAAGTTGGGGGTTTTTTCCCCTATAGAAGATAATGAGGTTATGGCACCCTGCAGACACCCACAGCCTCCTGGGCAGGGATGACAGCAGCCTCAGAGCGAGTGAGTCCCTACCTTGGAGGAAGAAAGCCTCCGCGGAGCTAAGGACAGTCATGAGGTCCACTCCCAGCTCTAGGGCTGCTTCACAGCTGCTCTTTGCAGGCTGGGTCTTTTCTCCTCTCTCAAGCAGAACAAGCCTCAGGAATGCTCCCACTGACCATGCAAAGGGGATGTATTTTTATTCACTTACACTTGTTCCCCCCACCTCACCCACACTCCTGTCTTCCATCCTCCTTAGGCACAGACCTGGGGCACACAGAGGCCTCCAGGAGCCAACAGTGCTGGCCTGTTCCCTCCCCAAGGACAGATTAGTTCCTTCCCACGTGGACCCCAACCTGTCACCAGCACAGAGGTCCTTCCCAAAGATATCCCACCTCATTACTCGTGCTCAGGCTTAGCAGGTTGAGCCAAAGAGATCTGGAAATGATCTTGCTTGAAGTGGCACGGCTGCCAGTTGGCTTTGGCTGCTGGAGAGCTGCTCAGTGTAAATATGCCATACTCTGCCACAGTAAATCATAAATATTTTATGCTAGTCAGTGAGATCCCCATCTTTTGCATTTTAGAGTCAGGATTGGACCTCTGCAGGATGTCCCTACTTACTCCTTAGACCCCTCCTGAAGCTCAGTGTGCTGAAGTCACCGCTCATGGGACAAACCATACCTACGCCAAAAGGTCAAATGTGAGGAGCCTGGTACTCAAGTGCTGAATATTGTTTGTTTGGACTGATCAGAATAGCCCTGAAGCGACTTACACCGAATTCTTCCTGTGCTCAAAACGATGTTTCTCCATAAGCCATGTTTACAAATGCCAAAAATATTTTGAAGCAGGAGTTATGAAAGCCTGAAAGCACTTACTTATAGAGGGCTGTTTCAACATTGCAAATACTTATATGTAGTGGAGCCAGGTCCTGTTGCTCATGAGAGCAGCCTCCACCAATCTGTCAACACTGGCCTAACTTGTCCAAGAGAGAGCTCAGAAAATCAGTGTGACGTCAAGAGACCTTCAATGTGCCACTGTGCAAATATAATGCTGGTGCAGGGCTGGAGGATGGTGAAATCTGGCAGGTACAAAGAATTTTGTAGCTACCTGCTGAGATTCTAATTTTTGTGGGCCATTGAATACTATAGAGACTTCCCACCTTTTGAAATTAATCAGTAATTCTCCTGGAAAGGTAAAACCTTCTTGTTTTTCTTAATATGATAAATTTAATTGTGACTAAAATGTCTTGGTCCATAACAAATTTTTTTAAGGATTATCAGAGTTCAGACTATTTGCTGAACCATTTTTGCACTGAGCTTTACCAATTCCAGAACAACAGTGAGTTCTTCAACAAAATCAAATACCAGCCTGCCACCCTGCCCAAACTTGGGAGATTTTTCATAGTTTACATTATACCATCCTGCTCTTTGATTTTGTTTCCCTTCCCTATGCTGGGCTTTCACTCATCCCTTCCATTACTTCAGCTAAGAGACAGCAGTTTAAGATAAAGCATATTTTGTTTTACTTGTCTTAGAATTCCCTGGCATTTTTTTCGCATGGTAAAAATGTGATTAGTAAGTAAATAATAGTACTGGCATAACCAGGAGCTCTATTCAGAAGTGGCCTCATAGCTCCTGCTTTGATCCTGCCGAGTGGGGGTTCTATCTTAATAGCAATATTTAACAGAATTCATGGCCATGCCCTGATTTCTGATCTACAGAAGACAGATATATTTCCAATTATCAGCTCCAAAGTGCTTTCAAAGCAGCATATAGTGATTTCCCGAAAAATAAATGGAATCTCCCAATGACTTGAAGGATTCAGCCAAACCACCAAAAAATCTTATTCCCAGGGGAGTTCCCTCACACCTTGCCTTAAAAACAGAACTAAAAGTTAGGTGTGGGATCATCCTAAAAACACACAACCTCTCTTCTCCTTGAAAGCCAGAGATCACCAGCACAAGGACAACAATGGGCCTTATTTCCACTAAGACACCTTATCTGGGGTCTCACCTCAGACACAGATTTACAAGGAGTAAGAATCCCAACTCTGTTAACCCATAAAATAATTTGCAGTGCCCTAAGTCATATTTAAAAGTGAGATATTGAATTTATATTCATTTTATTGTCCATTTGTACTGCCAGGAA
The DNA here is from genome assembly GCA_013399855.1 of Oxyruncus cristatus. Classification (NCBI taxonomy): domain Eukaryota; kingdom Metazoa; phylum Chordata; class Aves; order Passeriformes; family Cotingidae; genus Oxyruncus; species Oxyruncus cristatus. Next base: position 795,769 of record VXAY01000978.1, read on the forward strand.
AAGGCAACAAACCCACAGAACTGAAGTGCACTGACCAAGGACCTTCCTAACCAAGGAGAAACTGCACCTCGTGCTGAGAAACTACACTTTGTGGCACAGAGTGCTTCAGTAAAAGCACTGCTACCAAGACAGAGATAAAGATGAAAAAAGAGGTACAAGATTGCTTTGATATTTTGCAGATATTCGAAATAGAGATAGATGATAGACAGATAGACAGATAGATAGATAGATAGACAGACAGACAGACAGACAAAAAATGTGAATTTTGCTTCACTCCAAATATTTTATGGTCTTTGGGTGACTTTCATATAAATTAAGTTTACCACTTGTTTTCTGGTTTTCAATAAAGAACAGGATGCTTCTTTTTCTCCAGGCCCTCTTCCACCAAAACAAAAAAGGAAGGAGGAAAAAAAAGAGACAAAAATTAGGTTTCCAGTGTTAACAGGAATAACAACTCTACTTTTTTACTACACACATGTCATTCCAAAAGCTGTGTTTTGGTACAAAATGCCTGCATCAAGGGCTCAGTCTCTTATGCTCCTGTACCCCGACCTGCAGCATTTTCAGCGTGCCATACTTCCATCATGACTGTTCCTAGCAAAGCCCAGAACAAAGCCCAGCCACAACCCTAGAGGCCTCTGAATTAACCAGTGAAAATAATGCTGTCTCTCCCAACTACCAAATGAGCTCTTTTCCTCAAGAAGCATTAACTGTGGTTAATCCCATCCCTCCCTAAAAGCCTGAGTGCATCCCCAAAGGTGAGGATTTCAGGCTGTTCACTTCACAGCATCCCTGTAATGTAGGTCTGACAGATCTTCTCTCTCTGTTTTCCCTCCCTGCAGTTCCCCCTTTTCAGTATAAGAGGCCTCCTGCACAACTTAATTTAAGGGAAACTTTCTCACCGAGTCCAGCAGAGCTGAGCAGAGCCACCACCTCCTCCTCACTACCAGGAGCAACGTTACAAGTGAGTCCAGCAGAGAGATGAGCAAGTTTTTACCATAATTGCAGCCCTACCTCTTTCCCCAAATCCAGCAAATGTTAAATTGGTTTCAAAATAAATTTCCCTAACAGCCAAGTGCTACCATTTAACAGGACCCGTGAGCACTTCCATAGCATTTTACAATTCCAAATCACTGCATAAGTATTAATTAGGCCTAATGACTCATGTTACCTAATAAGATAATGAAAAACCCTGCAGCTCACAATATCTACTTCTATTTTCAGCGAGAGATGAAACGGATCTTTTGAAAGGATATATTCTCCTCTAATTCCTTTCCTGCATATCACTGTACGGAAAGTAATTCCAAGTGTGTCGTGGTACCTTTTTTTCCTTCTCAATTTGCAAAGCCTAGTTTGTCTTTGCCACAAAACACAAATACAAGAGGTTTAGTGACAATATTTGTTCCTTAGGAGGCTTTCCACTGACCAGTGACTAGTGTGGGCTCGCTGTTTGGTAGGGGACATGTGGATTTGCTGCCCAAACCTTATGGAGAATAGCAACGTCTTTCTTGGTTTCTTTCTGGGCTGCCCCTGCCAAGGTAATACTTAATGGATTAAGTCTTGTGAAATAAATTCTGTAAATAGAATGTGGACTGAGATCATTTCAACTCATTTCCCCTGCGTCCCCTTGCCGGCCTGGAAGCTGTCAAGCACAGGCAGCCTGCAAGAAGCCTGTTCTCCCAGTGTTAGTCTTGAGTCTCACTAGATGCATAAAACAGCTTGTTTTTCACATATTTCCTGTGATGGCATTAAAAAAAAAAAAAAAAAGAAGGAAAAAAAACCCCCAACACTTCTCAATTCCACCCATCGCTATAAACTGGATACAGCTGATCTTGCAAGGGCACCAAACATTGCTCTGTTTGTCCACATTAGAGCACTGGAAACCTATGTTTATGATGGAATTATAGTTGAATCCGAAGGATTTTAAAGAAAGGAACTGAACCAACTGTGGGTTTGTAAACAAACAATATGGTTTTGACATCAGCCACATCATTTCATGTGCTGGAGCAGTTTCTATCATGTGGCCAGTTCCTGCCCCTGAAGAGTATCTAATCTAATTTAGATGTATCTTTGATATGGGTCAGGACGTCAAATCCAAGACACTACAGGGCAACTCTGAAGGCAAGGTTGATGCTGGAAAGATTACACAAACTGTACTTTGAAGGAGCAACAGAAACCTGGCTCAAGGACGAGAGGGGAAAGTTCTGTCTACTGCAGAAGGAAGGGGAAGAGAAGTGTATGGAATGGGCACTGCCAAGGGGAAGGACTTTCTCTCTTCTTTAGAAATGAATCAGTTCAAGGGTTTTTTTCTGTGTTAATGTATCCAAAAAAACCCAACCCTGCATAACTTTTTCCGGAGCAATAAATCCTCTCCACAGCTTTCAGCAGTCCTTCCAATTTTGTTTTCAGTCCTTCTTGGGTTCCCCTCTTTCTGCTCTTTCTGTACTGGCCCTGCGGACAACCCCCACAGAGGATAACTCACCCAGGGAGATTTTCCTCAGGTACTGCTCCACCATCCATGGGATCATCCACATTGCCCTGCCACACCCAGCCCTTGGGTCCTGGTGACCCCGGGGGTGATGCAGAGCCCTGAGCAGGAACCCCACTGCCTCCTAAGCACCTGGGCTGTGAACAAACACCAGGGTGAGGGGCTGGCACTTGGGTGATGCAGGAACATCTACAAGATATCCCTTTGCTGCTGCTGATAGTGACTGAAATACATCTTGCATTACGGTACCTAAGGGCACCCACGTGGGAAAACAACTTTTCATACAGAGCATGATTCTGATTGCTGACCACCCCCACCCCGGCTGTCGACTGAATTTAAAGGGATGCCCTGTGTGGATGGAAAATTCTTTGTGAGCCCCTTTATCAGCTTGGGCCTTAAATGACATGAATTTCTCTCCAGATATATTTCAATTAACAGTGTAACAATTGTACAGTATGTATATGTGGAAAGAAAACAGGACACAATTCCCCTTGCTGTTATTTCACACCACGGAATCCTGACTGTTTGTTGGAAAACTATTTCCAATAAAAATGTAAGTTTTTTTTCCAAGGAAAGCTGATGCTTTCTACAAAAAAAAGTATTTCTCAAAAACTCTAGTTTTAGCCAAAAACATGGGACCAGCCTTGGGTGTAGTATTCAGACCAATACTACAAAACTATCACAGAAGTTAGAACCACCTGAGCTTGGTTATTTGCAGTGGAAGGCAAGCTGCAATTCCTCCCTTTGATCTATTTGTTGGCTTCAGGATTACATTTCCCAACCTCACTTTTTAATCACTGTAAACACCAGGGGTGAAGAATTCGGTGGAGAGAAAATAGGCTCCTGCTTTTGTGGTTTTGATCAGACTGGTCTTTGATGACTTCTCTTTCCCACTTTCAGTGCCTGAATCGTATATGTGACACCACCACACAGCCTCAGGCTCTGGGATCTGCATGTGGAACCCTATTTTGCTGCCACATCTCCCTTCCCTGAGGGGGCACAGCCCCGGGTCGGGGCAGGGTCCCACAGAGGCACATTATCCCACATTATCCCTCCATCAACATTCCCGCCTGAGCAAGCTTGGAAAACCACACTTTGCTTTTCCAGAACCCCTCAGCCATGTGTTTACCTCTACAGTGCTGGCAAACCTCTGCAGCCAAGGCACCCAAGAACTGCTGATGGGAATTCCTGAAAGATATCCCAGCACCCTGGAGCAGAGCAGGGTGGCCCAGGCTACCTCTAAATGAGATAAAGCCGGGGACAGCAGCAATCTTTCTGCCACAGGATGGAGCTCAGTGCAGGCTGCAAAGCATTTCTAGGAAGCCTGATAAATACTCCAGCATCTCTCTGTCACTGATGTCCACACTGCAGCTCCTTGGGTGCTGTCAGCACCCACCCTGGCAGCTCAGAAAACCTCCTTTACGAAGGTCTGAGTCCCATTGCAGAGCCTGCACCATCAGTGTGACTCCAGGCAGACAAACTCCACAGTGACTAAAAAAAATCACGTAGGTGAAGGTCTTGATCATGTCTGAAGAAAGCACAATACCCCCAAAAAAGAGTGAGGGGGGGGAAAAAGAGCCAGCTTTTGTAAAAAGCTGCATGTGAACTCCGTGGCTTCGATTTGGTCCCACTTACTCTGTTCACCATCTCTACAAAGTGTTTCTCACACAGATGTGTATTTTTAACAACGCTGAAAAGGACCTGCCAGAACTGGAAGCTCAAGCTACTTTTACCCTGGATATAGGGATGCAAATGTCACATAAGAGGTTAAATGGCACAGGAAGGATTTTTTTTTTTTCTCTTTTTAAACCAAGAATGACAAATTAGTATTAATGGGGCTGATCTTTCTGACTGTGAAATCTCACTAAATATAAATATTTAACACAAGAAATCCTCAGAGTTCTCTTCCATCTGAGTACAATACACAACCAGAAACAGATTTACCCAAGGAGTTAAAAGTTTTCTGCAATAATGCAACAAATCACTCTACGGAACAAGCAGAGACACATTCTGTGGCAGTTTCCCCACAAGCTTCAATCTATGGGGGCAAAAAAAAAAATCTTGATTTATTACATAGCATTTGGACAGTTGTGAAAGCAAATTTGCCAAAGATCAGAATAATCAACTCTTTCACCCAAGCAGGTTTTTTACGGAAGAAAAAAAGCACAGAATGGGTCTGAGCAAAATAAATAAAAATTCCACACTTTTAACCAAGAGAACCTTTTGCGTCATTCAGAAATATTTACAGACATCCAGAATCTTTTATCATCAAAACTACATTCTGGCCTTTAAAATGACAACTTTTTCTCCTACTTTTCCTTACTGATGGCCTTTAAACTAGTATCTCACACCTGAGGCATCTCTTCGTGCAGAGTCAAATGTAGAAACTTTTAAAGCTGCTCCTTGCTAATTCTTCTCTTCCCCTGAAACACCTCTCTTTTGCTAAGCTCCCACCTCTGAGCTTTAAAGGCAGCAGGACCCCACCTTCCAGCAGCACCCATCACGTGAGTCATGGTAAGTAGTGTCTCAAACATCAGTTTTTCATCGCTCGAAAGGGCTTCTCATCCAATATGGAAATTTTCCAACCTGGAAAGGGCTGGCTGTTTTACTACAATTAAATACAGCCAGGAAGAGGGCTGCAAATGGAAACATGTATTAGCCATTCATAGTATACAAAGCCTCACTCAGCCCAGTAAAGGTATCAGTGGGAGCATCCCTGCTCCCCCTGCCTATTTAATTAGCACACAATGAAGGCCACTGAATTTCCCTGCAAAAGGTGTTGCATACTTTGGACAAAAAAAGAAAGGAGAAAAGAAGTTGCTTTTAAGTGCAATCCAAAAAAATAGTTCCTTGGCTAAATGGCACTTTTAATAAAGATGTTTCCAGTGTTTGTTTATTTATCAAAAAGCAGTGTTTCTCTCGGGTGTTTTGATTTTTATTTCTGTGCACAAGAAGGAGGGGAAAAAAGGGCTTTACTAAGCAAGTCTTTCAGTAAGACACCAGATGATGGATAGTCAAACACAGAGTCTCCTGTAAACACAGAGGTAACCAAAAGGTATGAACTGACTCATAATTGTGTCAACACAGGTCGCAGACCCTTGGTTTATTTCAGCCTTCCTGTTTTTCACAGATTTCTTTTCACACTACACTATTTTTTTTAAGACACAGACTCTTTTCAGTACACCTTAGCGGGGTGCAAAAGCACACACGTTTTTACACCAAAATGTGGGCAGCTACACACACATGGAGGCTGCACTGCCACAGCTACAACAGCAGCATTTGCAGCTGCATTAAACTACACTGTGCAGTCCATGCTCAGTCTGAGTCACGAAGTCCATCCCATCCCTGCCTCCAGCCTTTCCCGGGAGGCTCTTGGGAAGCATCCAAAAAAGAGGAGTACAACAAAACCTCAACAGCCTGGTGCTCCAGTTCATGCAACACTCAGTGTGATTTTCTTGTGGCAAGACTCTGTCTGACCAAAAGTGCTGGGAGGTGAACAGGCAGCAAAGAGGTCTGTGAGGAGCAGAACCTGCCCATGTTTGTCTTGGTCTCTAAACAAATTGAATTAGGCTGTAGCCTTTACCTTGTACAAAGTTTAGAATCATAGAATCATGGTTTGGGTTGGAAGGTTGGAAAGATCACCTAGTTCCAAACCCCCTGCCTTGGGCAGGGACCTCCCACTACAAGCCCCATCCAACCTGGCCTTGGAGGCAAAAGCCCTCCTGGGGTCTCTGTTTCATTATTAGCACTGACTAGTGGGTTAAGAAATTGTTAGGGAAGGGACTGATGAGCAGACACACCCTGCAAGTCACAGAGCAGTTCAGCTGATGGTGCAAGAAAGATTTTTCAGTACATTCATTCCCTGATAAAATCACCTGAGATCTGAAATCCTGAGATCCTTTTAAAGGACTTGCAGAAAATAGTAAATGAAGGGTCAAAGCCAGGGAAATGGTTCTTCCTCAGCCGAGGCAGTGAGAGAAGCAGTTTAAGGGCAGACTGCAATGAGCAGCACTTGTTCCTGGATGCCCAATGCAAGGGATCTGCACATGAACAGATCCATCCTCAGATCAACCACACACGTGCAAACCACTTGAGGCCATAGGCCCACCCATCCGAGGTGTGCCAGACACCCTGCAAGAGCAAGGAGAAGTTTAGACAACTGTTTGTCTGGAATGTCTCAACCTCAGCTAGATTAACTGAAGCTGGTAGAGCCAGCAAGGCCAGACGACCTTACTCAGGCTTAGCAGTGCCTCATTCCTCGTGTAATCCCATCCAGCTCAGCAGGAAAGACACTCAATAAAAATCGGAGTCACAGAACAAGGATTTGGACCTTATTTCCCACTGTGGAAAAGTCATTTGCTAAAATTCCCAGTCAACAGGTGATCATTGTCGTGGAGCCAAATCCACCCAAAGATCACACAAGGGCCAGTCCCGTCATCAAATCATTCACAAAAAAAATGCAAACCAAGTTACGTTTAGGACAAGGCTCACACACTCACACCCCCACACAAAAAAAAAGGCAAAAAAGCGCCAGAAATAGCAGTTCAGAAACTGAAATCATTGGCAGACTTAACCTTTTAAAGACTACTCATTTTAGGATACTAGACCTTTGTAAAGAGCAGTATTTTATCTGGAGCCATTTTCCCCTGTAGAAACCAAGGCTGATAGAACAACAGGGAGAATTCCTTTTGCAAATTACAATGTATTAAGTCAGATTTCCTTCCAGAAGTTTCTGTACCTTCAGAAATTGGTCAGGGTTTGTGTGTTTGTCGAGTGGCCATAAAGTGAGGAAAACCTACACCCTCTCCTACTGCCTCCCCTCTTTTCTTTACCTCCTTTTAGCTCTACAGCAGAAGATGAGGGGAGAAAATTTTACTGAAGGAGACCACGAAAAGACTTTCCAAACATTCCACATATTTTCTCTGCATAAACACGCTGTGAATTTCTAAGGCAAATAATGCCAGGGCACTGTCACTCAGACCCCAGGACTTCACCCAAGTTAGACAAATTATGCTGCCTGTTATCTCAGTTGTTACAGATTCTTGCCTTTCATTCATTCCTTGCCAGTGGCTGGATTTGATGTGCAGGGGAGGAAAGAAGTCTCAAATGCTGAAGTTAACCTTTTGTGGTGAGACCTGTAATGCTGGGCTTTCCAGAGGAGAATGCAGGAGGAGATAGCTGCTAGCCTTGTTTGCCAAGGCAGCAGCCAAAAACAATTGCTAAAATGTGGCAGGTATGAGCAGGAGAAAGGCAGTGCTATGAAAATGGCCATTGAGAGCTCCCTTCCAAATCTGCAGTGTTTGGCCCACACAGATAAAACAAATTAAGTTAAAAAAATGTGCACATGTCCTATAAAATCCTACGTGAAGCAGTGTCGTGGTTGTGGTTTGAATAGAGGATGGTGCTGCTGAGCAAACCTGCCCGGCAGAGGTAGTGCCTGTTGCTGCAAACGTCACATCCAGGCTATAATTAATACTGCCCTTCAACCACAACCAGCAAGTCTCATTTCCTCCCTGATAAAGAGCTCCTTATTAGAGGGGATCGCAGGATGTGACGAGGGGATCCATTTCTGAATGTCTTTTTACAGCCACATCGGTCCTGGTAGGCAGGTGCTGAGTTTCAGTTGTGCAATACTTCCAAAGAAAGGAAAAGCTCTTACCTATGGTTCTTCGGAGATCTTCACACTGGCTAATGTGAGGGAATTTCAAGATTTCCTTCCACTTTTTGCTTTTGCCTTTGCGTTTCCCTCCACCCCCTGCAGAGGAAGAAATACCAGGATTAGATTGCTTTAGGGGGCATGGTCACACCCAGAGTTCACCAGCCCAGTCACAGTTCTTATGGATACCAGTAGTAATTAAAGCTGACACACTGTGGGCTCATGCACAGGTAGATCCCTGGACGTGCCCAAGGCCAGGTTGGATGGGCCCTGAGCAACCTGGGATAGTGGAAGATGTCCCTGCCCATGGCAGGGGGGTTGGAACATGATGAGCTTTAAGGTCCCTTCCAACCCAAATCATTCTATGATTCCATGGGACAGGTAAGTCTGAGCTTGTTTGGCCTTAGAACAGACCAAGGAGGTGGCATCTGGCAGAAGATCAGATTGCTAAAAGTTGGGAGTCCAGGCTTGTGGCCCACCAGGTCCAGTTCAGATGACTGTGCTGAACCAAGCACCTCCAACATCATCTCTGCCCCAACCGACAGCCATCTCACACAAGTCAAATAATCTTGTAAAATTACAGCCCACGCCTTTCCAACCTGGATATCCCCCTTCTGGTTTTGGGATAAGCCCTGATGCCATTGGAAAAGAAGTGCTGGAGACTGAAGATCAAAATTCAGTTATCACCATCTCCCCTGCCTTACAGCACGTGTGCTGCCAACATGGAATTGCTGCTGGTGTTACACACTCTGGTCACTGCTGCTTCCGCAGGAGAACAGTGGGAGGAAATCACAACAACGGCCTCATGAGGAAAACATCTCTCATTAGATCTTTTTCTTCCTTCTCGCTCCTCCTCCAGACCTCCTGAACTGAGCTGTCCTCAAGGTGCATGACCCAGCTGGCTTCCTCCAGCTCCGGCTGAACGAGGTCCGACACCCTCAGCCCTTCCATGCTGATGAACCTCCCTCATCAGTGTCCCTCCATAAATACCTTCCTGCAGGCATCCCTGGCATCTCCAGGTGCCACATCTGAGCTGCCCAGGGAGCTGCCCTCTGCACCAGGCTCTGACCAGCAAAGGCAGTGATTCCAGCAATCCTCCCTTTGCTCCTTGCTGGGACTATTCCTCTGGACGTGACAGCCCAGATGCAGGCGGGGATTCTCCAGGTCTCTGTATTTACTGCAGTTCAGTCCCTGCACACAAAATCTGATTCACTTGAGTCTATTTTACATGCACTGGCACATCAAATGACTAATTCAGAGCTGAGTTAATTCTGTAGAGGGGCTGGTAGAGTCACAGTTGCAGACTGAGGATGTGTTAGGTCCTACATGACATTGCAGGCTAAATTAGGAGAGCATTGACCCAAAAGGTAGCAGACCACCACAGAGGAAACACGAGCCTCAGAAAAAAATGCCAAGTATTGCACACTGTGGGGTGTTTCTGATCACACAGAACTTTTGGCACTGGAGTGCTTCTTTTGCACGTCAATTTTATTCCTTTGCTTTTGGTGGCCTGTGGTTTTTCCATCAGAGTGCCTCGAATTATTTTAAAACTTCTTAATCACGGGAACTGATTGCATTTCTACAGTGTGCAATGTAGAGCAGAGATACCTGCACTAGCCATAAAGGAACTAGCTTGTTAGACAACAAGAAGTACAGAAGTACAGCCCTGAGACCCTTTCCAGGAATTAGATTCCAGCAAAGCACAGAGAGCTGTGACTGCCTCCACACTACTCAGTATTATGCAACACAGACCTACCCTCTGGGTCTGTAACGAATTCTGCTCCCACCCTCCCTCTTCGGAGCATCCCAAACACTGCTGCTAAAGTCATGTCCTTTCCCATCCTTCCAGCCACAGCATCAGACAGGCTGTCTTGCTCCCTTGGTCTTGGACCCTGAGGCTCTCAGGTACACAAGGAGCTGAGAAGCATTTTGTGGGCTGGGGTTCATGGGGATCACATGTGATCATCTGTTCACCAGTTCCTGAGGCACACGGCTCTGCTCTGGCTGCCAGTGACCACAGGGCTTGGATTCAGCAACCCAAAGGGTCCTCACTGACTTTCATCTCCCCAAAAGCCCACTCTTGCAATCCTGCTCAGCAGCTCCTGCATGCCAGGCTGCCACCTCCACTTGCCTCTCTTCTCCTTCTCTTCTGGCAGCGCTGTGCCTGATGCACCCCAGGACACAGCTGCCCCTTCTGGCTGCCAAGAACTCTTGGAAACTCTGAGTTCTGTGCATTGATGTCAAAGCTCCACGGGAATTAAATGAATGAAGTACATATTATCTAGCACTGGGGGAGGGATGGGAAGGAAGGGGAAAGCGAGGAGGGAAACTGCTGGGCTGGTGTTAGAGCCGAACGACCCCCTTTTGACAGCCACAGGGTTTGAATCCAGATTTCTGGTTCCCTTCCTCAGGCTGTCAGCTTCTAGAGTAGATCATCCCACATCCATGTAGAAACATGTGCCCCTCACTCCTGGCTGCTGCCTCTGCCACTGCAGGGACCTGCTCTGCTCTTATTAAGGATCTGAGGGACAGGGGTGCTGCAGCAGGAGCTCTCTGCTCGAGGGCTGTGCAGCTGCTTGGGCAGCAGTGCCTGCTCCAGCAGTATTTCCAAACATTTCTGGACGCAGGAGGTAGTGGGAGTAAGCCAGATGAAAGCATACTTTAGGGTGCATCTGCTCAGTACTGGTACACCTTCACCCACTGAAGGTCTACCTTCCAGGCCCAAGCACCGGAGATTTCAGAGCACACCTGCTTCTCCAGCCACCTTTACAGAAGTCCTCACAAAATGGTTGCATCTTTAGCACAGCATCAAGCAGTGCAGACCATTGCAAAATAGCCCTTTGTTCTAAATGACAGCTCCAAGATTTGTGCAGAGGCGGAATGATTCTGCTAAGCTGGGCCAGAACACTTTTAAAATCCATCTGATGTAAAATATATATTGATATATTTACATTGGATGATGTATTTCCGACATTAAACTTCCATCAAAACTGGAGAAGGGCTCTGCGGTCCCCGGTTACAACCGTGATCGATACAGCCAGCATGTTCTCTCCTCTTTCGTGGCCATCCTCCAAAAATAAGCAGCCTTGCCTGATGAATCATTTGCTCTTAGCTGAGCGTGAAGTAGCGTTACAGCTTTGCCTGTGACGTCTTTATGTTAAAGATTCTGATCAAGTGCTTTAATCGACCTGACCTTTCCGCTCTCAGCTGTTCTCGCGGAGCCAGCAGTGTTTGCTGGCTCCAAACGTTAATTCTGGGGGGTTTGAAGGACATAATGCAGTGAGACAGCTGAGACAGAGTAAATTGTCTAGCAGAGCTAAAAGCTAAAAGGGGAGGTTTCTCTGAATAGGTCAGTCATTGTGCAGGTTGCAGAGGGAAGCTTTTCACACATTGCCTTGATTGCTGCCTTTGCACCATCTATTCTGTGCAGGATTTGCAATCTTCAAGGCAGCTTCTCAGGGCAAGGCTTGACAGGCAGGCCATGTATCAGATGTGAGTTCCATCATGTGGGGTTGGAAGGTCTGACTGCTTTAAAATCTTGGTTTGCTGATGATGACGGAAGGTGAGTTGCCAGCAGCAGCAAGAAATCTCAGCCCTGCTCCCTTGCATGCACTTAACAACTCAGCATTTCCAGACTGAGGGTTGAAGCTAATTCTCCAATATGTCAACCAGTCCTGCAGGAAACAAAAGCATTTGCTCTACATCTTACCTACTGAAAAATACATGGCTTTTTTCACATCATCTCGTGATGCCACATGGCAAATCTAGCTCTGATCTCTGCCTGCAAGGAGAGAGACATAACCAGAGGCACACACGTAAAACATTTGCAAGCAGGAGCTACCCTTAGCCTAAAGTACCTACTTTTTTTCTCCCTCCATTATTCATGATATACTTACTTGCCTAACACTGAGAGGAGACAAGAAAATACCTGCACATTATTAAGCCACTGAGATATTAAGTGGCCTGTCCAAAATTACATGAAAAATCAGAGACAGAGGAAGGAGCAGAAGAAGAAGCTGAAGAAGCCAAGGTGCTGAGCCCTTTAATCCTGCTAAAGACAGCACCAAGCCATGCTCCTGCTCTGCTTATTAAAGATATTGCACAACACAGAGTAAAACATGTTGTTGGGTGAATTCATTCCAGCATCATGGCTGTAGCATATTCCATTTGTGCCTCACACCACCGTGCAAGGTGGCTTTTAAGCATGGTTAAGCTGGCTTCCTCCTGTTGCTCTGTTCTTGCTCAAGTTGATAAGCCAGCATCACATCCCATGCTGCCAGGCCTGGCTAACCCAAGACAGCCTAAAATTCCAATGCCTCCAACTGTATTAACGGCAATCTAGTTAATCCAGTGTAGGTAAACTACCAACAAATCACTGGAGGATGACTACAGCTTGTGTCTTCTGTTTGGCAACAGTAGCCAGGCTGTCATTCAAGGCCTTCTCAACAAGAGTACAGAGCTCTGCATGCTTGGAATGCAAGGCCTTGGTTGCACAGCACGTGAAAGCAGTGAAACAAACTCAAAAAAATATTAAAAGTCAAAAAATCATGGTTAGCATCCCATTACCACTCAAAAGATAATCTGTTTGTTCTCCTCTTCCTCTTGCCATGCTTCTTTTACTTACTTCCTCCCATCAAGGTGTTTGCGGATATATATAGATGTAGATAGGGCATATATGGAATTGCCATATTAGATTAAGGTCTGTCTAGTACAGGACAGACCAAAGGCAGCTTCAGAGGAAGATCTTGGAAAGCTGTTTCTAAAGTATTTGAAAAGCAGGAATTTTCCTCCCTATTCTGCTAATTAGATATAGGTAACAAAACAAGAAGGCGTATTGCTTCCAAACAACTTCTTCTTCTTCTTTTTAAGAATCTATGTTACTTAAATTCAGGCTGTTCTTATGATCCTGGTAAGTGCCCTGAACTATTGGAATACCTGCATGCCTCATGTGGGTGGGAGTCCCAGAGATTAACCACGTATTTGTGAAGGAAAAGAATACCAATTTTAATCCTCTTATTTTCCTACAGCACCTCTTCCTAATGAGACAGCACGCATAAAACTTATCAGCCCATTGTTTTCCCCTAAGAATTTTTCATGTCTAACACATTTAGCCCCCCAGGGCAAACAGTTTCACCCTTACTAGACCTGCTTCACATGGAACTTGTCCCAGGTTCACTATTCTTCTTTCATATTAGTGCCACCTACGCTCAGCTGTACTAGCAAATAATACCAGCTTGTTTTCAAAGAATTAAAGTCAGTGCTTGCTCTCTGCCCTTCATCCTGCCCTCCTCCTCTGGGAAAGCAGAAAAAAACCCCAACAACATCTTAGATGATACTCCTGATCAACCTGTGCTTAAAACAAGCGCTTACAAGACCATTAGGAACCTCTTTATGGATCCCCTTCTACGTCAGCCCGAGGAAAATGAGAGGAGTAGGAGGGTTGGATTTTCAAAAGCAGGCAGGTGTGCACCGTGCACTGGGGTGCAATGCCTCTGAGAACCAGTCTCTGGCGGCTCTCTCTTATAACATACAACAAAAAGTCCACAGCACACCCTCAAAAGAGAATCATGTTACACAGCTCCTCTTATCGACGCTAATCTGTCTTTATCTCCCACAGCCTTTTTTGAACACGGCTCCAAATAGTCCCAGACCACGATAAGAGTTTTGTGCCCATCTTCCCTGCTGTCACAGTGTATTTGCTCATAAATCATCTGCGTGTTCCTACAAACACCTGAGCCTGACAACCGCTGTGTAAAACATCCCATTGCTTGTTGGAAATGAGCAGCAGACGTATTTCATGGTTAAGCCTCCAGAACCACAGAGACGGGAATTTCATAAGCAGAAGTGCAAGCTTCTCCCCAGCAGAGTCAGGCTGGCTTTGCAATCTGGCCACCAGAGGACCAGAGGGCAAAATGTTTTGTATACAGCTGGCATCTAAAGTCCAATTAACGTTGGCTTACAGAAGTCACTGTTCATAAACAAACACTTAATTGCAGGAATATCTACCTATGATTGAAATAAGGGATCAAGTAGAGCTGTAAATACCGATAAATGGCTGAAACATAACTTCAACAACGCATTTTATATGTTGATAAGAAAATGTTAATAGTATGCTTTAATAACATCCACTGCCCTGAAGGGCCAGAGGAAACTAAGGGATTAGTCTTTGAAGATTGATCCTCAGGGCTTAACTATCATATGTCGAGGCCATTTTGGTACCACTCCAGGAATACAAAGAAGTCTTTACATAAGCTACCTTTATGCCTAGTCAGAGCACATTCAAAGGATCTTAACTAAACTGAAAAAACAGGCCTTTCATTTTTACTGTTAGTCTCCAGTAGGCTTCCCAGTTTGTGGCACTCTCCACACAGCTCTGCCTACATCCTCCACTGGGTATTCTTAATGCACATTCGAGATTATTTCAACAAGGTGTCTTTGGGTTTTGTGGGCCAGTTCACATATACTGGGCGTACAATCCACTGCTGCACATGCTAACAGGGAGTTGTTTGGTGATGTAATTTCCCTCAATGCAGCTTAATTTCCCCCTGCATAAGCACCTTTAATTTGTCTGTTATGGTGTCTCTCTCTTTTATTCTTTGTATTTAACTGCATTGTGTTTACCTGCAGCTGATGAATGAGCAAGTAGAGACTGCTGGCTTTTATGTCACAAACAAAAATAATCCAGAAGATACAAAGTATACTGAAGATTTACAATCTATTTAAAAAAACTCCAGTCAATCTTACAAAAATAAAACCAGCTCTCATACAAAATTGTAAAATTAAGCACAGCCCAAAATTTTAACTTCTTATTCTTGACCTCAAGGTAAATTACACTACTGGTACAAATCCAGGCAGTTTTTCTGTGTTTTGAGTGCATTACCATGTCTTGGGTGTTCCAACAGGCTGTTTAGAAGAACTGCAGCTTCAAACTGAAAGGTGCCTGGACAATATTCGACACTGTAGTTGGCAACAAGAATAGATGAGACAATGCAACAAGTGAATGTGGAGCTACTGTGCTCCCTTGGAAGCTGTTTGTGGATCCGTAAGCTCCCTTGGAGGAACACGCAGAGGCTACGATGTCCAAATCTGGGAAGCATTGGGAGCTTTTGTCCATCAGTGGTGTAGCTGACAGAAAAAAATTGACTGCAACGCTTCAGTATCGATGATTACTATGGGGGACCAACCTTTTGACCAGGGCTGTTGAGAATGAAGGTTATCACCCTTCTGAAAACACTGCATCTCCCAGGGGAACTTTCCTCCAACCTGGAGCTGAGAGTCAGTATCTCAAAGTTCTACAAAACTCTGATTTAAAGAAATTAAACCATTTCTTTGCGATAACATTTGAGTCAGCTCAGTTCTTTGATGTCAAAACATTATCATGGAACATATCAAATAAAGTATTAAGGTATTATATCACTGGAACAGAACAGGTATGGTAAATTGACACTCTTTACTTCATTAAAATGATGTTTCTATATTGTCAATAAGAAGTTAGAAAAATCAAATCTTTCTTTTTGCTTTTAGGAAGACACTTTCTTGCAAACCCTTTAATTTTTGACACAACTTCATTCTCCGAAAGGAAGACTCTTTTGTCAGAAATGTTCTCAACTGTCACACGGTTCGAAGTACATGAGAATTAAAGAAAAAACGTGGCCTGCCCATATCTGAATGTTCTAGTGAATCTAAATTCCCACATTCTTTACCAGCTCCCTTGAATTAATCTGCACAGCTGTGAATTATACTGACCGTAGGAGACCTGCTTCCCGTTCTTCCAAAGCAAGAACGCAAATCTGTGCTCCAGAAATCCTGCTTGAATAGGGCTCGATAACATCTTTCCAAGAAGGAACTCTTCTTTAAGCAACGGCTTTTCAACCCTATGACCTGTTCCATATATTTATTACCCTGTTTAGTAACATGTTTGCAAGCTGTCAACTGATGCCCCCAAACCCAAACCTGCAAATGCAGCTTGGGGTGCTCCTGTGCAGGGTCAGGAGTTGGAACTGATGATCCTTGTGGGTCCCTTCCAAGTCAGCCCATTCTGTGATTCTATGAACTCCTCACCCACAAAGAGCCCATGTGGGCTGCCCAGGAGTGCCCCTGCACTCAGCCGTGTTCCTCAAACCACCCAAACGTTCTTAGGGCTGGCCCCTAAGCCCAGAACACCTGGAAGGGACGTGTGGGTCCTAGTTAGACACCGAGGTGAATGACCAGAAGCCTCAGAAGGCTCTGCTGGTCTGCTGTTCCACGCTGTGCAACGCTGACATTCACCGACACAAGTGCACAACGGGCAGCACGAGACAGGCAGAAGGAACACCCCAGGAAACCTGCCCTGCTACGGGCCAATATAATGGGGCTCAGCTCTCCTGAAAACTACGGTGCCAGTTGCAGAGGAAGAACATGGAAAAACCCAGCCCGGAGCAGGGAGCGACGCGGGTTCTGTCTGTCCCTGTCAAAGAGCTGTGTGGGCTTTTTCTCCCACAAATAGCTCTGCAGCCTCTAAAATAAGAACTTAGCCTCTGTGTTCCTGACATTTGAGTTTTATAAGGAGTATTTCTGAGCTGTGGGGAGGAGATCCAGTTGGATGGGAGGTGAGAATTCGAGTGTTCCTATCAGCAGTCTGTAGCCAAGCTCTGAGAATTATGTTCTATTCTGGTTTTCTGCCCCCACCTAAATGAACTTACCAACAAGGCTAAAGGAAAGACTTTTGGTAAATGCCATGACAAATTAATTACTTGAGACAGGCTGTTTTATGAGGCCTGACTGATTTGTTGGTTCCACCAAACTGGTAGAATCGGTAAAGCTTTGAGGTGCTCTGACAAGAACCCAGAAATACAGATGTGGTTTGCTTTCCATACATAAATCACAGCACACTCTTTCAGTTTTGATGGCTTATGTCTGGCTTGGGAAAACAGTCACCAGGAAGGTAGGAAAGAAACAGTGTAGAGTCTCCGTGAGGGAGGCAGAAGAGCAAATCCCTCAAGCACCTGAGTTCTCAGTCCTGTTCTCTGGCAGGCAGACCCCAGATGCTTAGGGATGCAACACACAGGTCTCAGCTCTAGAGCCTGATACAAAGCGATGCTGCAGCCCCTTTGTGAGGCCTATACCTGCAAATGTTCCACCAAACCCCTGCATCACCACAGTCTCTCCTCCCACATTCAATCCTACCAGTGACACAAGCCCAGCAAAGGTGGGCCCTTCAGGAGAAGGGCACTGAGGAAATGTCATCAGGTCCCCAGTATGTTTTGAGCTTGTGGTGTCCTTGTATTTTTGCAGTGGTCTGGAGGAGCATTCAGTCAGTCTCACAGGGCAGGGAGGTAGCCCAACAGACATAAGAAGTGGCCTTCAGTGATGCCTGGCTGGATTTAACCTCCCTCCTCAAGACATCAACATCAGATCTCAACATATCATCTCAGACAGTTGATATAAAAAAGCTAAAAATTATGAAAATCAGGCTGGAAACCTCCTCAGTAGATGTGTATGGGATACACTGATGGAACTGTTTTAGAGGAACTTCTCCTCTGTGACACATCAGCCCTTTTGCTTGCAGAGTCAGCCAGGAAGAAAAGCACAGCATCACAATGTGTGTCAGAATAGGTCCCTTTCTGCCTGGGATCAGGACCAGACACATCAGACCAAAAGCAGATAATGACCCGGCCCATCTTCCTTGCTCTCCTTGGTCAGTAACACATCAGATTCCGAGACATACGCACAGAACATAAATTAAACCCTAGATATATGACAAGCCTTCAAATATGCTGTAGAGGAAACCTGGAGAGGGCTATGAAACCCCCCCCGAAAGGCCTGGTTACAGCAAGAATTTGCCAGTTGCAGTGAGTAGTTGGTAGAGGGGAAAAGGTGCTGGTGCAGACTTTGATTTGGAGGGAAGAGATTCTATGTGGATTCCAGGGAAAGGGTGTAAGGGCATGCACAAGACTGATGTGAGAGGACATGGCCATCTTTAGGGGAGACTTCTCCTTACTTAGCTACAAAGCCTGGCTTTGGCCCCATCGTCTTGTCCAGCAACAAGGTACCAACAGCTGCTTTCTGCAGATGTTGCTGGAGCACCCTGATAAATCACTCTTGAAATCACAGAAAACATCATCCTCAAAAATCGTTGACAGCCCAAGACATGATGGTAACAGTATTGTATGAGTCAGCATTTGGGATCGTTATTGTAAAAGGTTACAGAAGGGATTCGGGTTAATGGAGGTAATCTGTGATTATCTGCTGCAACAGATTGCTCTGCCAGTGACTCATTCCTTCTGCCACAATATACTGTGGGCTGCAGCTGCAAAGAGAGAGGAGGATGGAGCTGGCTCCCAAGCCAACTCAGACTGTGTCTGTTGTTCAGAGAAACCCCTATGAGAGAGGGTGCCAAGGCACTGCAGGTGTGTGACAGCCTGGCAGAGCTCTGCTGAGGGGAGCGGGCTGTGACGGTGCACTACAGTCACTCATTCACGGGTGTTACTATAGCTACCAGCTGAAGGACTCAACACAAAAAGAAGAAATAAAAAAGAAAATTAGGAGGTAGAAGACAAAAAACAAGGAAAGTTGTTGTAAAGCAAAGGCACAGGGTTCCTCTGATTAGCTAATGAAGTGCTTCAAAAGCAGCGACTGAGAAATGAGGCCCGAAGGCTGCGTGGCGTAAGCGCCAGATGATGCAAGCAGCTGGCCTCGCCTCTCCCACCCACCCACCCACCCACCGCGACCCCGAGAGCTGGCACCGTCTTAATAAACACAAAACAGAGCTCTGTGCCAGGGATGGGTTAACTATTTCCTCATTGCTCACAAAGTCCTGCACTTCCACTGGCTCTCACCGCAGCCCTAGGGCCAGAATTAAAATAAGGTATTGATTTGGGCCATCAGCCCCCCGGGAGCAGCGTGCAAACAGGCCAGGAAGAACAATGATCCTACCACCAGGGACTCCAGGAGAGAGCAAAAGCTAGGCACTGTCACAGCTTGGAAGATGAAGGAAGAAGACCACATCTCCACACCTCCCATTGGAAAGCTCCTGCCTCTGGTCTGGATGCCCAGCGTAGCCCAAAGCACCAAAAGCAGCTGCAGCCAGGGACAGACACTTCTAATATGTACATAAATCTAAATAAATGTATAATTCCTGCTCACATGCTCCCCTGACAGCCAGCTGTTCCCTTTGCTTGCTGTTCTCGTCTCTCCGAGATTAATGTCACTGCCTGGCACAGCTTATTAGCAATTTTTATTACAAAGCATATACACTGGGCTGGTGGTGGGCAAAAGCTAAGCCCCGGAGTAAATAAAATACTAGGACAGCTCGCAGGGAATGATAGAGAACAGATATCTGCAGGGTCTTTACCCCGGCTCTGAAAGCCAATAATGGGAGGAGGTCAGAGATCAGCGGCTTAATTGTCCAGAGAATTAATGGTGACGAACGTCTGTTTCCCCTCTCGTTACAACTGACACCAGATATTTCAGAGAAAGCAGAAGGACACTTGGCTACAAAGGAATGTTTTGATGGCTGAAGCTGAGGCTGCTGCCAGTCCCAGCCCGTCAGAGCAGGGCAGGTCAAACGAAGTCACCGTAGGAAACTGCTGCTGACTCCAGCACAAACCAGAACCTTTTGGGCCCGGCCAAGCAGCCACAGATTATTCTCACTTCGGAAAGAAAGATTGTTTGCTTATATTTAAAAAAAAACCCCTCTCAGATCCAGATCTTCGAATATACAAGCATAAAAAAAAAAATAAATAAATTGGAAGACTGTGAATTGTACCATAAAAATCAACCTGAGCTTGTTTCCTCCCATTTTGAAGAAAAATCAAATGCAACAGAAAACAAAAAACAAACACCAAAAAAACCCAAAAAAACCCCCCAACCAAACAAAAACACCCCCAAAACAGAACATATTACAAAAGCAAAATTTTTCTTTACATTTTCCCTTTCCAGAAAACATCCCTCTTTTACTGTCCTGTACAACCCTCAGCAATGCATCCCTGAGTGGAAGGTGTCACAATGGGAAGAGTAACAAACCCAGGAAATCCAAGGGGACCACTTTCATCCCGTTAGTGACATTGTGTGAAGCTGGCTAATTCTTTTCTATTGAAACAACTTCTTCCACTGTCAAGAATTAGGTCTACTTATTTACTTTCTTCTTGTTGCTCAATCTCACTTCAGTTCTGATTCTCATGTGTAGCTGTAGGAACAAGGATGAAAGCTTCCCTTTGTTTTAAGGTGGTTATGTTAGTTTTGAGCTGTTGTGAAAGAGACTGAAGGGCACATCTTTCCCATTCATCCAAATATATGTGAACCCCTCTGGTGTCTAATTTAAGCTTCATAAACAAGGAACAAGTACTTTTTGAATACTAAAAAATACAGTATCAACCTACCAGTCAGCTTGTGACAACCATAAAGTCACTTCATAAGTCACTCCCCTCCTTATGGGACGTGCTGATACCTTTAATTAATAGTGGTAATATGTAACTCTGCCAACAAGGATGTGTAACATTGAATTAGGGGACTAAAGTGTAAGTATTCTTTCAGCAGTGTTTTCCACAGAGGTCATGATGACCAGGGGACAGACACACTGGTTTTTCAAGCAAATCTATGTGCTCAGTCTCTGACTGAGCTAATTATAATGGTGCCTTGAGCATTGCTGTCTTTAAGTGTCTGCCAGCATGTCCCTAACAAACCACCAGGTTCATGTTTTTCCAGCCCAGATGGAAAAGTCTGGTTATCAGGTCAGAGTCAGTTCCACCTCCGAGGCCAATGTACTGCCATCCCACACAGACCCAGCCTGCTGGACCTCATTAACAAACGAGAAGTTAGTGACTGTCACTGAACAGGGTATCTGTTCGCTTCTCCCTTCTGCCACTCACCAATGCCCAGGGGACAAAGGCCACTGGGTCTGTGGGGCTAAAAAGACTTCACACAGTCCTCAAGAGCTAAAGGAGGCATCTGGCTCAGCAGTTCCACTGTGAGCATGGTCTGACCTGCACTTGGGCATGTGCCCACCTGGCATCCACCAGACAGACGAGAGCTGAACAAATCTACAAGGCAGACACAATCTCTGCTGCGAGAAACACTTTCTGTCCAGGTGTTTTAGGAAATCCATATGTTGGGTTGTTACTATCATTCCTTTTGAGGTGTCAGGGAAGAAAAAAAGCCATTTCTTTAGGTGATATTCTGATTTGTAAACTCACAAGAGCAAAACCCCGAGCAACTACCCAGAAAATCCAAGCCTCCTTATCTCATCCGACTCCGCCCGTGACGCCGCAAACACTGATCTTCATGTCGAAGCATCTAAGCCCAGGTGGCACATGTGCTATTTTAGCACCTCGTGGGACCACTCTGGGAGAAAATGTAATTAATATTATCTTGGTGACGGCTATTAACAACATCCCGCTGGGAAACTGCAGTCTGTGCTTATGGAACTTGAACCCACTTAATGCCCGCTTCCTACCAGTTTCAGGTGTCTCCTCATTTAAAGACACATTTACAGACAAAACAGGTCAGCAGCTCTTCCCAGTGAGCCAAACAGTATCTTAATCACTTGTGTTTAATAGGAAACAAATGACTGAGCACTGATAAAGGTCACCATTATGCTTTTGAGGAAAAGAAAAGTGACTGCGGAACAATCTGATAACGGGAGAATTTGCTTCCTGTGTAACTCAATATTTATAAACCCTCTCTGTAAGGGGGCAAAAAGGAAATCATTTCAGCTGGCTTAAGGTAACATTCCAAATGATGTTCTAAGACGACAACACAAACAGGACCCCAGCTGAAAACAGTGCTTGTGGGAAAGACATGGAGACAGGAGAGGAGGCAGGCAGCCCGGAGCTCCGGCTGCCCCCTGCTCCTCGGCACAGGCTCACCAGTGCCATGCACGGACCTGGCACAGCACACACCCACGCTCAGCCTCTGCCACAGCACCAGGGGACACGGGGTGCCAGCAGGGGGAAGCAGGATTGTCCTGGTGGTGCTTTCCACCTTCAGTGGAATGACTGGAGTTAACGACCTCCAGCAAACGTACAAGTGGCTCGTACAAACGAAGACACGGGACTTTTTTTCCAGCTGAAGGCCAGACCGTCACAGAATCATAGCATCACAGAACATGTCAAGGTGGAAGGGACCCACAAGGACCATCGAGTCCAACCCCTGGCCCTGCACAGGCCCATCCCCAGGAGTCTCACCCTGTGCCTGAGAGCATCACCCAAACCCTCCTGGAGCTCTGGCAGCCTTGGGGCTGTGCCCACTGCCCTGGGGAGCCTGGTCAGTGCCAACCAGCCTCTGGGGGAGGAACCTTTTTCCAATATCCAACCTAAACACCCCTGACACAACTTCAAGCTATTCCCTCAGGTCCTGTCACTGGTCAGTCTTACCATACCAGGAATTTCAGTTATTTTCCATGCTTTTCTATATTTAATCCTCTTGAAATGCAGGCAATGACAGCCTGACCAGTGTCTGTCTTTCAAGAGCAGAACTAGTTCTCAACCACAACAGCCTCGAGTCCAGCTACGTCAAGCACCTACAATTTCAGCTGATTTCTTTGGGAACCACACATGCCAGCAAGCCCCATGAAAGAGGGAGAGAAAAGGACCCTAATTGTGGAGTCCCCTCTGCACAGAATTGTAAGTGCAGAGTGTTTCTGGAGTAAGTGTAGAGTCCCGATGGGTTTGGAAACTTTTCCAAGGCTTCCTGGTAAGGAAGTTTTTTATGGGAGAATAATGTGGGAGATGTGGCAGAGTGCTTACAGTGATAGCAAAAATAAATATAAATTGTTTGTATTTTATGCCTAAAAAGGCAGTGTTCTCAATTATTAAAAAAAAGAAATGTTTATCTCCCAGAAGTAGAGAAACAAAGACAGGGGAAAGAAAAACAGTAGAAGGTACATCTACTTTGTTTCACATTTTCCACGTTAGTAGATGACAAAGTGGTTTGCACTTTGCTGCCTTGGCTTCAGATATCAAAATATTTCAGAGTTGCTTTTAAAGTATATTAATAAGAATAATAAAACCAATACACCCCTTAGCCTTTCAGCAGTGCCCTCTACTTAAAGACCAAAGAGCATTTTTGCAAACAAAAATAGCAAAAGCTTTTCCAGCTTAAAGATGAATTTTGCCCTCACATAAAATAGCATGACTTTTACAGTCCTGTTGAGGCTCTCCACATGTGCAACTGGGAAAAGAAGTTATCACATGCAGTCTAAGTGCACAGCTTTAATTAGAAAAAACCAAATCCAAAACCAAAAAACCCGAAATAAAACCAGACCCATTCTTCTTGGAAGTTTTTCCAGTCGATATTGTCAGAGGACCTCAGAAAACTAGGGTTGCTAGATGCTGGAGGGAAAAGCATTCTCCAATTTCTCTTTCCTCTGTGTGTTTGAGGCAGCCCCGCTCCGGAGAGAGGAAGCACAGGGTGTTGCTGGGTGCACCACACACATACAGGGGTGGTGTGGATCCCCTCCACCAACTCCACGTGGCTGGTCAGGGGGCTCCATATCACCTTCCTGTTGCTGAGGGAACAAGCAGCTGGAGAGAGCAAAAAGAGCTGCTGAGAGAAGGCCGACACTCGCCCTTCAGCAGACACCAGAGAATCCAATGGCCCCCACGTTTCATGGCTTCCACTGCTCACAGGACAATCAGCATTTGCTTTTCTGCAGTGGCCCTGGAGGCCAGCTAATTCAGGACCTCTTTGTACAAGGCAAGGCATGAACACAGATCCCATCCCTGAAGAGTTTCCTGCTCACAGTACAGCAGCCAAAATCACTCCCCTCGACATCCTGAACTCGTTGTTGTCACGGGGGATGCTGCCTTTGCCTTCAGCAGGGGTTAGGATTTCATCCCCCGAGGCTTCAGAGGGTCACAGTTTTCCCACTCATCAACACAATTGCTTTCTGAGGAAGGCCCATATTTCAAAAAGGGGTGGTATTACTGAAAAAACATTCAAAGTTGCCAGGAACAATCAAGGACTGTAAACGCACCGTTGCCCAGAGCTGACTATGTTTCAAACAGCTTCAATAAAAACATAAAGATGGAAAGAACACCGAAGAACAAGGGCAGGTCAGACCAGGTGTTCTCCTTCACTTTCTCCCTGACATCTCTTGTCTTTCTGTCATCCCCAGTTCTGCCCATCTCTATCATTTCAAGCATTAAGCACTCATTTCTGTTTTCCAGGTTCCTCCTCTTTTCACCTCCTGTTGACTCTCAGCATTCACCAGCCTTTAGTGCCACCTTCCGCCTCTGACCTGTTGCAAACTGCACTGCTACGCCTCCACATCCTTCTGACTCTTGAAAGACCCTAGGAACAGGGCCTTGGAGCCTCTTCCCTCATTTCAGTCTACTCCTAGAGTAGATTGCAGTGTCCTGTTCCCTCTCACTTGTTCTCTGTTCCTCTGGTCCATGAGCTCTAAATTCTCTTCTGCATACTTGCACACCTTCAGCAAGCTGGAAACCCTCATTAGCAGCAGCACCACCAGACTAAGCAGACTTCGTGTCTAGGACATTTAGGCATCCCACCAGGGTAAAGGCATCTCCCAGGTTTGCTGCACGGGGACCATCAACTAGGATACATGAGTAAGGGGGGGTTTGGAAACAGTTCCTGGCCTGTATCAAGAAGTCCTTGCACCAAGTTGTGCCTAAGTCCTCTTTAGAGCTGGTGTAGGCCAAAAATGGGCCCAGAAATGTCCAAACAGTGAGCTGTGTGGTCAGCTGTGTGCCAGCGCCCAACCCTCCTGCTGTGGCTCTGCTTAGCTCACTGGGACACATCCTCTATGATATACAGAAGAAATCCTATCTTGGCTGACTTGATCATGACCAAAGTTTCACCATAAGCTGCCACCAGGCCTTGGCTTTGGCCAAAACCTCCATGTCACACTGATGAACCCAGTCATGTCTGCGTGTCCTTCACCCAGTGCTGACAGAGCCACACATCCCTCTGAAGAATAAAATACAAGGGATGCACCCTGGCATTTGAAATCACTGGCCACAGGCCTATTCATCCTCTTCAAAAGCTGACATATTAAAATAACAGAATAGAAGGAATTCATGGCAACTTGGTCACACAAAAAAAGTGCCAAGAATAGGCCTTTGGTCTTGTCCTGAAATCCAAGATACAACAGCAGATGTCTTTCATCTATATGACCTTTTCCACTAAGACAAAAGAAAGACAGGATATTAAATCACAGTTTAAGGCTTTTATGACTCTTGGCAAGATTTATTTATTATGGGTTTGTTTGTTTTGGGACTTTGTTTTTAGGCAAAGTGTTATTTTTTGTACTTTTCACAGAACTTCAGCTGAAATACCATAAAAACGTCTGAGACAAATTTCTTGCCGGTGATTTAAACATTTTCAAAGTCACAAGCTGACTCCCCTTCCAACTCTTATTGCTCAAACCAGTATGTTTAAACCAGGACAACTATTCAACATGAATTAATTTTTCACAAAGTCATGGAAAACCTTGATGGCACGTGCAGTTACGAGGGGGACAGAAAACCCTTTAGGCAGCAGATCTAGATCAGGAAACATGCCTAAAGGCTGTGCCATGTCCAGAGCAAATCCCTCATCACCTACAGTGGAGAACACACAGTGACAGTAGGACACAACACAAGGAATGTGGGAGAAAGCACAGATTAACTGCATTTGTGTCTTCTTAATTTGCTTATAGCCCTCGCTGGAGGAGAGCTGTCCCCAGCATGCTCAGCTCACCTTACAGATGACTGAGCAGACACGCTACTAGCAAAGACAATCCAGAGGAAAGGACCTTAACCTTGGACCCAGGGAGGATCAGTTGTAAGTCCTTCTTCTGGCACAGATTTCTCACGTTATTTTAGGCAAAGAGCTGGGCTGTGTAAATACCTTGTGAAACTAAGGCTGATGATCACAGACAGACCTGGGGGAGACGGCCGAAGTGGGTATGGGTTTGTTCACCCAGCCCCTCTGCCAGGGACTGTTACCCTTGGAGAACACCAGGTTTAATGGGCTGTGCTCCTCATCCACTGCTGCTGAAACTCCCATGTGACCCTGGGCTCTAAACCATGCCTGCGGGTACACACCCTCGCTAAAGCTACGCACGACCTCGTCAGGCCCTTCATCTTGCCCTCACTCAGTTCCTAGCACATAACACGAACCAAGAGTATTTCCTAAGCTTCCCTTTGATACTGATGGGTGTAAATACATTAAAGACTGAGAAACCCTAAAGCCAGACAGAAATTTCCAGTGAAACGTTTTTCCCTCAGAAAATACCAATCAGCCAAAAGTAAATGTTTCACAGATGTGTCACTTCTGACATTTTATTTTTAAATGAAGGAAATTCAGAAGGTCTTCAATAAGGTTAAAACAATGTTTCAACTTTTGATCCCAAACTATTTTTACCCTTTTTAAAATACTACATTATTTCACAAGGAATAAAACAATTTATTCCCAAATGAAGCATATAGGCTGAGTTCAAGCATTTTTTTTTTTCCTCTGATTTCATTTTCACAGCACATTAGAAATGTTTGTATTCCCTTTGTCTTAGAACAGAAATACATTTTCTTGAAATTTGGGAAGAAAAACAAACAAACGAGCAAAACCCCAAAATGGGACAAGAGCAAAACCTTTGGCCCTCGAAGCCTCCCTAAGGCCCTCAGCTCTTGCAGTGCTGAGGGCAGGTGAGGACAGGCTGGAACTCTGCGTGTTCTTTCTGAGTGACTAAAACACGACATGGGCCAAATGCAACCACATGATAGTTCCAAAACGAGAACACATATGGCTGAGCATTTCTGAAAAGTCAAAATCTGCTCGCACCGAAATCAATGGGCGTTTTACTCCTGACTTCTTGGAAGCAGGGTTAAGTCAACACTGGGTACGACGGGAAAATCCCAATCAGAGATCAAGCACAGCGTTCCCCCTACAGATTATTCATGAAGTGTGTGCAGACGTCACGAGAAAACAGAAGGTGCTACAGAGCTGTTATTTTTAAGCTGAGGGTGAGAAAATAGGCAGTGAAGCGAAGAGCACAACTTCGTGCGTTGCTTTGTCACCATTCTTGTTAAGGAGCTCAGGGAAATTATTTTAAGGAGAAAAAACTCGTCGTTATCTCTGTCTCTTCCAATCAGAATAGACTTAATTTTATGTGAACTTTTACAGGTTTTTTTTTTAAAATACCTCTTAAATTTCTGAAACTATTTCTTTCTGAATGCTCTTTTTCTATGACCCACCCAATTTTCAGAACCACAAAAATGTCCAAGAATACCTCTTTAAACTATCTAGAAGACACCAGAAGTTATATTCTCCAGTACCCATCTCGTACAGAATTTAAATCAGGTCCTAGCTGCCTGCAAGGCATTTGCAGAATTGTTTCTTCCTCCTTTTGCAAAGAGCAATCAATCTGGAGAAGCTGAGGCAGATGCTGAAGTGGATCACAGGGAGCATCTGTGCACAGAGACAGAGACCAGTTCTAATCACCAGCATCACAGGACTGTAATCCTCGAACCCAGGCACAAGCAATTATCAGTGTGAGAGCACGATTTATTCCTTGTAGTCAGACACAAGATGGATATCCCATCGGGCACCGGTTAGATTGTTATACTCATTTTAGAAGGCTTAGCAATACCACTTACTATGAATGAAACAGTACTAATGGCAGGCAGCCTGGGCCATCAGATGAGTTTAATAAAGGGCTTCACTAAGTTAGCACTGTGCTCTCATTATGCAGGGGGTCAAAAATCCTGGCATGTAAATGGAAGCATAGCAGCTTTTTGGACTTCTGACACTAAAACCTTCATATGCTTCAAATCTCTCAATCAGTATATATACCTTTGTGCATGCAAACCTTGAGAGTATGTTACTTAATTCACCACTAATAAAGAAAACATAAGCAATAAAAGCATAGGATTTCAACACCAGGACCTCAGATTCATATCTAATCTAACTGATGGCACACAGGAGTAGTCCTGTCTTAATTGTTCTTAATAATGCTCATAACCCACCTGTGTGATAATTAACAAGGGAAAAAACCAGAAACCTCTTTCTATATCTCACACTCAGAATTACAGCCACCAATTCAATAAATGCACTATCAGTTTGTGGTCTGTAAGCAACAGAGCCTGACCCAACACCCAGGACCTTCGCTTGCCATCCGCTCAGGGGGATGCTCTCCAAGCACCACCCCTTCCTTCCCTGTTGCTGCTTTTCCCATCCCAGTGCTGACCAGCCTCAGCCACCGGGTTTATGAAGCTGCACAAAAGCAGCCACTCAGTGTGGCTTGGCCGGGGTGTAAAATATATCAGAGAGGAATTTGGTTTCGCTCAGCCCAGCAGTCCCAAGCGCAGCTGCGACACCCGCAATTAGGGCTTGCGGAGAACACACATCGTTACAGCTTCACCCTTGGGCATTCACCAAAAGAGAGATTTGCTTTTCTAATTGGCTCAATATTTTGAGAAGGTAAATGGTGAATAATAACAGCCTCGACAGCAACATGAGACGGGATGAAAGCAACACAAACTCCCCGTTTACGCTCTCGGCTTCATGGCGTGAGCCACATGTTGATTGACTGCCAGCCCCAGGAGGAACTGTCCTGCAGGACACGTCCTCCCCCACAGCACCACGGGGAGCGCCCAGGGACACCTCGCCGAGCTTGGGTCACCTCAGTTGGCTTCTGGCCTTGGTGAACTGTGCTGCATCTCTGTGCAACTACAAACCTCATTTGCAGAGCGATAAGTTTCCCGCAGAGTTAGGAACTCACTTCCCTTATTGCAGAGAAGAAATAAACAGTTCTTTGAGGGAAGTGGCAGCATTTAATTTATGAGCTGGATGCTATTCCAAAGTTTAAGCTGGGTAAAATGTTAATTTCTGCAAAGCACTTCCTCAACAAAAGCAGCTTTATAAATGGAATTTTATAATAACAATAAATCTAATATTTTCTTCAGAGGTCCTTAAACCCATTTACTCACTCCTCTCAAATACGAGGGGAAAAAAATCAAAATAGAAACATCCATCGTTAGGTTAATTACAACCGGTCACACTTAACCTCTGATAATTTAACCACGCAGAGTACCTTTTGCTCATAAAAGCTGCAGTAAGTGTAATGCAATCTATAAATATCACTGAGGCCACCGGTGCCCGAGCTGTGGAGTTTAACCTCTAAGTTGCTGATTTAAGCGTGCTGGGTTATGGGCACAGCGTGCTGCAGCCACCGGCTGCTGCTCCGGTTCAGAGCTGACAGATGTCCCTTCCCAGACCTGGGAAGGGGATGAATGAATGAAAAGCCTCCCCGCCATTCATGGCTGCCAAGCAGCACATCTTTAAACGCCACTGAGAGCCGCCTCCTTCCACAGCCTGCTGACACAGCTCCGAACATCTCCCCTGCATTCAGTCCACCTCTTTATATTTCTAGGCACGCCATTGTTTCAAGTCTTTCTGCTTTTGTGCAAAAGCATAGAGCCTTCTCTCTCTCAGGGACATCATTCTGCCGTTCGCAGGGCGGAGCGTGACCTCCGTCTGCTGCTCTCCCCGAAAGAGCGTATCTTCCATTGACGTCAAGGGCTCTGCACACAGAGGGAGGGAGATAAGCATACTGGAGGCAGGATCTGCCTCGGGAACGAGAATTTTGCTGGAGGAATTTACAAGCCTCTCACAGTCTCCTCTCTTGATCAAAGCCGGTGGGACTATTTCAAAAATTCAGCTGCTGAGTCCCGGCTATTGGAAATCTGTCGCACGCAGGGCTCTCTGCTGTTAACCCACCCTGACTGCTCGTGCAAGACAAAACCCACCATCTTCCGCAAAAAGCAGGTCAGACGTAGAAAGGGTTGTGTCAGAGGGGAGTCACTGACAGCTCTCTGTATGGCATCTCACACCTGTGAGCCCTGAGGAGCGCTTAGAGAGCCTGCATCCTGCTTGTGGTGCAGATTTTAAGCAATATGGACCTGTGGGTTAAATTAGGCAGGTTTATACTCGGTTTTATGCATTCCCTTCCTGAGAGAAAAACTGAGGATGTCCGTTGGACTCAGCATAGTGCCACAGATGAGCTCTCTCTGAGCCAGCAGCCGAAGCAGGTAGGGCAGCACAGGGCAGAGCAGGCTCCCTGCGAGCAGGGTTAGCTGAGAGCCCCTGCTAGTTGGCCTGGGCACAGTGCCACCCGACGTGGCACTGCTGTTTACATGCCTGCTGCAGACCTGGACTGTGCGGGGTCAGGGATCTCTGGATCATGCTCTGCTCCATGTGGAGGCATTCCCAGGGTCAGCAAAGGGCCAACAGCCTCGCCTGCCACCGGCTCTGCCTCTGCAGCGGAGCTTCCCAGTCTCACTTTGCTGGGTCCTCTGGGACACAAGAACCGGGAAGCAACCTTGAGCTGCCTGACACAGCCCAGCACCCTCAGAAATACACCAGGGAGTGCAGCACCCTGCACGGACGCCAGGCTTTGGAGAAAAGCTGCTTATTGCAAATACCATTACAGCAACACAAACCAGCAGCACGATCTGATTACACCCCGGGGTACATTTAACCAGGATTATCTGAAGTCACATTTGTGTGTGAGCTTTCCCATACTCTCACGCACAATGCTGCTTAACTCTTATTTTTTGCAGTGTATTGGTACAGTATGCTTTACCTTCATTTATCATGTGCCACCTTTGCCCTGTTGCAGCTGTAAAGCAATAATGGCTGCACATCAACAGCAAGTTCTGGTCCCAAGCAAGAGACAACATAGGTTTGAAGAGATGCATTTATAAATAGCTAAATGCCAAATCTAGAGGGAAAGGAATGCTGTCAGTATGTGAGCAATGCAGCCAGTGATTATCATGGCTGGACTGTTATGCCTGGTGGAACACTGTACTTGGAGCTTCCGCACACGAGGTCTAGGTAGGACCCCTGAAGAAAGTGATGCCCATCTGTGCAGATGGTGTATCACATTACAGAATTTAGGAAATATTAGTGACTGCACACTTAAGCGTGAGTGAATCTTCAGTGCGACCTCTCAGACCTTCTCCTCTTAGCCACCAGCACAATTCACCTCTCATGTGCTGCCAAAGGCTGGAAGGACCATGGAGAAGGGCTGGTGTATGGGCTCACAGGCAGATCATATTCCACAAAGCAGGAAAAAAAAAAATCCCTTGTTTAAACAAAAGGTAAACAACACGAATGAAACAGGAATGGACAGAAACCTCTGAAGTTCCTTACCAGCTCTGCCTACCTCAGGGTCAAAGCTCATTCATAAATGTTTTGGCATCTCAAAGGAAGGAACAAGATACTCATTTACAGCCAAGAGCCTCCTCCTTTCCTGTTTTCCTGCAGCCTCAACAGACCGGGGCAGGTGTGTTAGAACAATATAGGAAATGATCAGCTTTGATATACATAAGACAGTGCTGATGTGGTTTGCACATAACTCACATACACAGCTGCAAGTTGCTGGTTAAGGTTTCTCAGCCTCAGTCGACACATTTGGTCATTTTTTCTGCTTGATACTTCATACAGCCACCTTTGAAAATGCCTACTGAAGTGTTTAACATGAAGTTGGGGAAGAGACAAAGGACAGATCAGGTCATATCCCGATGCACAAGATCTCGTCTTCATTTTCTTAGCCTCCCTACGCAAAACCACAGATTTATAAATCATGGTAGCACCAAGGTTTTTCAAAGTCTTCCTACAAGAAATGCGACTCCCTGTCAAAAAGCTCCAGGAGTGAGTTCCCCAGGTTGACTGCCCTTATGTATTATTTTTTTCAACCACCCAGTATCATTTTGTTCTTTTCTGCATATTGGAATATAATTAGAAGGCCCAAAACAACAAGGAAAAATATTATGGTAAGGCTTCTGTATGATTTTACATAGTATTTTTTCTATTCTCTAGTTACCTTTTTTTTAAGAAAATAGGCCACATGTGAATTTCCAAAATATTCCGATCAATTAAATTAAGGCATTTCCTCCAGTTCTCCTACTTTTTTTCCCCGCCCCTTAGGATTTCAAATAAATTGCTGGTTGTCTAAATGCCAGGGGAAATCAAGAATTAAAATACAGAGCCATTCAAAACATCCTCAAGACCGTAGTCTGACACTGTGGTTTCTGTCAGCAACCACACTTTCATCTTATTGGGATGCCCTTGAAAAAAACCTCCTGCTGTCGGAAGCAAAACCTGTGCCCAATTCATGGAATACATGAATGCAATATAAACCCTCACAGGCCAAGAAATTCCACAGACACCGCACGGATTAGCTGTGATAACATCTTTTCCCATAATATTGAACAGCGACAGAAATAAAAGACGAATGTTTTCAACATTTAAAAATCCCGGGCCGGGCCAGCCCCTGAAGGAGGGCAGTGTGTGCACCACTGCATGGGAGGAAGCTGCCCAAAAGCTGGCTTGCCTTGTAGTGGAAAAATCTACCTCACCTCTGGAGATCTCACCTGTGGAGACCTCAGGAGGACACAGAGCCTTCACAGCAGCGCAGCATCATCACCCCTGACACCTGCTGTCCTTGCACCTCAGCTGTTAGACCTTTGTTTCAGGCATGCCTTGGCATAGAAGCCATTGGGGTGCTTAGTTCCTTGGGAAGGGATCGACACGGCACAGATCCAGAGAGGGGAAGCTTTGAATCCATGTTGTAACTATCTCCACATTTTCTTTCTGCTTTAAAGACCCCTCAGCCATAGGTGAGATCTGTCTCCCAAGGACATGACAGGTGCAGACAGTGACAGCTGGAGGAACAGTGTGTAAAATGGGTCCCTCGTTGATTTAAATAAATCCCATAATTAACTTGATTGGTTACACTCTTTGCACTCCAGTTCTCTTGTTGTTCTCTGGTCTTTGCATTGCAAGCACTGCAACTCTTGGCAGTGCAGTGGGTTCCTCACAGGGCTCCCCCAGCTTCTCTCCTGACACGTTGGCCAGCGCCATGAAATGTGCCCATGCAGAGTGAAGGCCACGTTTGAACAGCCACTACAGAGAAGATAGTTTCAAAATGCAGAGCTGGCCCCTTGACCCTGGTCAGGGATTAGCAGGTATTGATCATGCAAATCCTTTCTGTGAATCACATGAATTTCTCAGGCCTCCAAAAGACAGATGTTGAAATTCAGAGTCATTCCCTCCTGTTGCCATAAATCAAAGAGTGAAGTGTAGCACTGTGCAAGCCAAGAAATAACTGCCTCAGGAACTGGGAGTGCCAGCACTTCAAGATGTACCTGTGTACAGAATCAAATATGCTTACACTGGGTAATCCTTGGGAGTTGCCTCTTGACCCACCTTGCCAGGACAGCCTGAGAAGCATGACCCTTCAAATGCTACAGGAAGGTGGGATACAGCCACCGCGATGCCTCCGAAGGGCAGAGTGTCTGGGAGCGTGAGGGTCAAAAAGGCAAAAGGAGATAATAATACATTTGGGGTGGTAACTTTGCTGGCAAGCACAGCTCAAAGCAAAAGATGGTCTATCCCTTGATCCCTGCCCAAGGGCTTGTGCTCCAGATGGCAGTGCCCCTTCCACAGCCTTCGGGCTCCCTGCAGGGCGAAATGCCTGACGGACCAGTGCACAGGGGTGTGTCTGAAAACCCTCAGCTGCCATTTCTTTGCCCAGTCACACCCCGTGCTTCTCACAGCACGGTTACGTGAAACCCTGCAGGGTAACAGAATCGCTCTCCTGCAAATTTTCTGTTCCTGGGTTGTTAGTTAGCATCTTGTGTCCTGTGGAGAGCTCTTCATATCCTGTAGGCAGGATGTGGGTCAGTGAAGTGAGGAAGCTTCCAGGCCACCATTATCAGTCCCTGGCTGACATTCTCCAGAATGCCCTGACACAAACCCAAGGAGGGCTATTTCAAGAGCTTTTGTGGTCTTACTTGTTACCGAATGTGGAGATGACACCACGGATCATATCCATCTCTGGTGCCATTCCCACCTCAGCTGAGTGATGGTCAGAGTGGATTCATCCCCAGCCCGTGCTCCTCTGAGACATGGGTACCACACAGAGACAAGAGAGAAGCTGAAAGCTCTTTGGGGCTCTAGTCACACACTGCATCAAGCAGCAGTGTCCCACCCCGTCCCAGAAGCTCTCAGTAGTTTTCCACACTCTGTTGATCTTCACACCACGCTCACTGCCACCAGTTACAAGGCAGACTTCCCACAGCAAGTTCAAAGAGCCTCATGAAGAATTTATGACAGTTCCCCTCGGCAGCACAGATAAGGCAGGAGAGAGAAGTGACTGGCACAGGCACTGCTGGACAGCAGCGAGTTCAGACAGACATGATGGGCCACAGCTACAAGAGACTGTGTTTTGAGCCCCAGGTGTGAGCTCTTTCCCCAGAAAACAGATTTAACACTCCTCAGTGGTTTTTTGGCAGCCTGTGCTGAGGCCTGCTGTCAAGAACAGCAAGGTGCCCGGTCAGGAGCTGGCTCCAGGCCCTTCCCTGGCCAGCCATGCCAGCTTGGATGGGACTGCTCCTCTCAGACAGCTCCTCGTTCATGGCACAGCACAGCGATGCCCCTTCTTCCACACGTGTGCAGCAAACATGTCATCCCAAGGAAAGATGTGTCTTCAGATCTCCCAGGCAACAGGGGGTTTTCAAACACGGGACTCAGAAAAACAAATGAAGCCTCAGGTCTGAAATGGCAGGCAGGGTGAATGCAGATGGACCTTCTCTGGGGAGGTTTCAGGCTGATCATGAAGAAGTGGAGCACGCAGAGCAAAGATGCACCAGCTCAACCTGCCAAACCCAAGGAATTTGGCTCCTTAGGCAGGACAATGAGGAGATTACCACCACGGGATGTTTTGAAGGGAAATGCTGTTGGCATACAAAGGCTCCAGGCACAAGATTGAAGAAAACAAGTTGTTACGCTGTTCCTAAACAGTCACCTTGGGCAAGGGACATCACTTCTGCCGGGCTGGTGAGCCTGAGGAACAAAGTGGTGCTGCCACATGTAAAGTCCAAGTGTGACAAGCTGCACCCAGTGCCCCAGCTTCCTCCAGACCTGTTTCCATTCCTGGGCCTGAGGGGAAAATCGGTGCTTTGTGCTGTGTTGAACCAGCTCAACCTCTGCTGACGGATCTCCCTTCAAGGAGACCCTTTGGCTTCTCATTCAGCAGCAGGAACAGCACCCAGACGAAGGTGATCTTCTTCCTACTGTGCTGCCTCCAGCACCTGCTGAGGTTCTGGCACGGCATTCCCGAACCAAAGGCGCACACTTTGGGAGAGCCCACGCACCACGACAAACACACAGGCCCGGGGAAAGGGCACCAAGCACTGCAGACACAGAGACTGGGAGTACAGACATCGTGAGTGGTGGCTCCCGCACTTGGAGGTTTAAATCTTGGCGACAAAGGAAGGGATTCAGGCTCTCTGCCTCCAGAGGCACTTTGAAAATGCTGCCCAAAGCCTCAAGGTTTATTCTCAAGAGGACTGGACGAGTCAGGACCATCCATCTTCACCAGTATAAAACCAGTTCATGATGGCAAACCATCATTTTATCACAGAGGCCCCTGCTATTGCCTCAGTGCAACGTAGGAAACCCAGGTGCTAACTTCAGCTTTTGTTAAAGTCTCATTCAGTGACCAAAGATGTTATTTGGAAATAAGCAGGAGACATCCTGAAGATGCTACATGAAAAGCACCCTAACCAGGCTTTAAGAATAGGATCACCTATTGAAAGGGGCTGGATGGCACTTTTGGTGCTCCTGGTCTGTCACTGTTGGCACTGCCCCAGTCCCACCAGGACCACCACTACTCTCCAGGAGCCCACTCACGAAGCAGAGAGGGGGGGAAGTCTTACCATTAAGCAACTAGTGATGATTTACAAAGAATGCCTGAAATAAAGAGAAAATTCACACTCATGAACTGAAAAATCACTAAAAACCAATAAACTGTGATGTGGCAGTGGTAGGGATTAACGGCAGCTGAAGAACAAGGAAATATCTAATAGGGCACAGTGCTAGGGGAAGGAGACAGATCCTCTACAAAGACAGTGGCAGGCAAATTAGAGAAGGAACACAGAGGCGGATGTTAGAAAAATATAATGTTCCTGTGGGTGTATCACTTATCAGCCATTCTTGCACATAAAACACATTTTTTCAACATTTAGGAAAGAAAAAGAATGACCGATCTGTAATTAACAGGAATAAAGGCCTGGCCCAGATCCTAGGCTAGAATAACATTCTTGCAAAAGTGAATTTTGCTGAAATATTGGCATTAGAAAGGGCAGGACTGCTGCAGGAAGAGGGCAAATACAGAATAATTGGAACAGTCTGCCCACTAAGAGCCACCCAGCTGGGGACCCCATTTAATAAGCTATTTAAATCCTATTTAACAATCCATTTAACAACAATATGACCCCACTGAAGGGAAATCCCGGGGGAACAATTTTGCATATTTGATACCGGCACCTTTTGCACATCTTGCTGCCAAAGTTTCCCTCGACCTCCTCCTTCCTGGGGCTCGCTAAGGAAAGAAATCCCACGGCATAGCTGCAGATGCCGCTTAAATGGGAATTGCCTGGACAGTCTCCCATCCTCCTCTCTCACTGGCACAAACCCACACTCCACAGGCAGACGGTATCTAACGTCACAGTGCCTCTGTCTCTCTCAGCAGCCTGCAGCCTCACTTGTTGGATGGTCACCACCTTATGTCAAGCCATGGAAGCCTCTTTCCTGCCATCAACCTGCCCTGAATCCGCTGATCATGAACGATCCTAAGCACTCACTGCTCTAGACTACACCATCACTGGAGCAGCACCCTGTCCACAGGACATCTTTAATTACTGTGCCAACTTCATCTCTACTACATGGTCTCCAACCTTCTCCTCCTCCTCCTGTCTCAGTCTCCTGTTTTCCTCCCCAACCTGTGCCAGCTGATGGAAAGCCAGGAATGCAGGCACAGCCACCACCCCCTTGAGTGGGTTGATTCTTCAAAGCAACTAGAACAACAAAGGGCAGCAATTTATCAGGAAAATATCAGCTGTCAAGAAAAGCAAATGCAAATCATCTCTCTGCTGACTGTTCTTTTCACGACTGCCGTGCAATTGTCTTGTTGATTCCCACAGCTGGATGCTGCAGCTTTCTCCTTGGCATATGCAATTGGAAGTGATGCTAGAGCAACTTGAGTAAATTGGAATTGATTTCACCAACTGTGCATGTTTGTGTCAATGATATGTGGTTTGTTTTTTTTTTCTCTCCTCCCATTGTCCACTAGCATGTTCTCCAGCCCAGCAGCTGTTGACATTTTGTTTGATGGCATATTTTCCCACCGGGAAATGATGCTTCCATTAAACTCAAGAGCTCCATGAGAAGGTACACAATTTGTCAACATTTTCACTAAAAATGGTAATTCAGACTCGACTGGTCTGGAATACTGCAATTTGATAAGGTCAAAATGCATCATCTTAGCTCCATCATTCAGATTTCTACATTATAGTAAAGTCATATAACTTGACACCAGCTGATACAGGTGGAGAGCTAAATATCTGAGTCTCAGTGAAATATCTCACTGAAATAATAACTAATATGTGAGAAAGGATAAACCTTTTCTAAAAAGAAATTGAACATGGGAAACTTCACAGCTTTCTATACTTGTTCTACACTGGAATCCCATGTGCTTCAATGCTGCCATGGAATAAGATTTCCGTGTCCCAGCCAGAAGACAGTAGATTTCCAGCCCCAGCCTGTTGTCCCAAGCATGGGATTACCAGACAGGGACATTTGCAGAATGGATTGAGGAAGACACCTCTCTCTTGTTGCTCTTACACACAGGCACAAAGCTTCATTGCCTCGAGGCTGGCTCTGAGCTGTGCTGCTGCCACCTTTCCTGGTGCCTGCTCTCACCCATCTGCTCCATCCTTCCCTTCCCTGTCCTAGGAGCCAGTCTGTACTTGATTGTTTTGCTCTTTTCCAGGTCAGAAGTGTGCAGAGGGTCTCGTGACAGGGTTTGTGGTTGTGTTAAGCCACTCAAGAAGAGTGGGCAGCACTGCACAGCCACACACTTGGCTGGCCGTGCCTGGGGCTCCAGGAGTGCCACACACTCAGCTGTGCTCTTCTCGCAGCAGCTTTCATTTCTGGTTTCACCTTTCTACCTCCACTTTGCGAATTCTCTACATCTTCAGAGGACAATTTCTGACCCAGAAATCCCCAGAAGATAGTTACAGTTTCTCTAACAGCTCTGTAAAACTTGGAAAAACTTTCATTTAAAATAGAGTTATAGGCAGCTCCCCCCTACTCCACCAACCTTTAGTGCCTGTTTTCTCCACTAAGTTTTGTGAGTGCATGTACTGGTCTGGACTAAGCATCTCTTTAGCTGTGGGGTTCTCAAATGACAGTGTCAAGAGTCTAACAAACTAGGGGGGCCTTCCAGAAATTTGTCAGGTATGAAAATTTTTCTTGCAGTTGATGTTTTACATGTAATAGCTGTATTTAAAACACCAAGTAAACAAAACACCAATTGTTTTGGTGCACCTGAGCAAACAACTGAAGTATAACCTACACCAAAAATTTTTAATTACAGTATTAAAAAAGGCATTATCACCTAAATACAGCAACTGGAGAAATTACTCATGAATATGCAAATTACCTGACAAAAGCTTTCTGTAAACACTTCAGTAATTTTCAGAGATAAACCTCAAACCAGCCTCCTCTTTCATTTGCGGTTTTATTTGTTGATAAGTATCCAGTGCTCTCTACCTTATTTTTAGGAAACATTTTTAATGCAGTCATCGCTTAAAAGCCCTTCTTGTAGATGAAATGCATTAACGTACCCGAGGTTCTCCTGCATTAAAGGGTGTTTTAAAGCCTGAAATACAAGAACTGTTATTTCCTTTTAACATTCAACATCGTAAGTGAAGACAAGTCACAGTGGGCCTCAACGTCTGGCAGTGCAGGATGCAGCAAAAGTCCTAAAACCAAACATCACAATTTTATGGCCATCCAGGGCAAGACTTGAGCCAAGTAAAGACCTCAGGGAATTTTAAGAGGCTGCGCTGATGCTGTCCCTGCACAGACTACAGTGGGAGTCTCACTCTTCTGTTCAGCTGAAGGAATGGGAGGAACTGAAGACGGGCAATATCCACTGTTGCAGGATTGCTCAAGCACTTTGCTAAGGCACTTCAGACTGTCCTGAGGACGAGCATCAGGCTGCCCTCAGAGAGGAGGCCTGCCCTGAAGAGGTGAGATGAATGTGTATTGAAGCCAAAGGGAACCCTTCAATTGCTCGGGAAGGAGATTGGTTCTTATCTGACCTGCTCTCCCAGAAAACCCCACCACTGTGGTCAAGTTCCACCTGTCCTATTCTGCTACCTAGGAGGATGCAGATAGT
This sequence comes from Oxyruncus cristatus, assembly GCA_013399855.1. Taxonomy (NCBI): domain Eukaryota; kingdom Metazoa; phylum Chordata; class Aves; order Passeriformes; family Cotingidae; genus Oxyruncus; species Oxyruncus cristatus. The sequence goes on from VXAY01000978.1 coordinate 835,138, forward strand.
CTCCTCAAGATAAAATGTATGAGATGCCATCCCCACCTCTCTCACACACAACTGCAATCATCTCCACTACTGACACAAGATTCTTTACAGAAGGAGTTAGAAAAATGTGACCAATTCATGGGTGTTCCAAAGAGAGCTGGCTTTGCAATCCTCACCTGCCTGCAGCACAGAAACCTGATCCTGTTGAAGGAGAACCACTTCTCGACTCCCAGCCTGAGCCACTTTCTATTTAGCTGCAGGAGACTCGGTGCGAAAGTGAGAACAGCCAGAATCTGAGGCCCAGCAGAGCCACGGACAGCAAGTGCGGACGGATCTCCACCTCCCAACACGTGTGTTTTCCACGGCTGTCACGCTTCCCTCTCCTCCTGTGCCACCCCACCTTGTGAAAACTAGCCCTTAGGGTGGGGAAACTTTAACCCATCTGGTACGAGAGCACAAGTAGATTGCCCAGCTCACACCTACCAGCAGAATACACCGTAAGACGAGAAACTTCAACACATCATCTAGATCTCACCTGGGGAGAAGGCCCCTTAGTCTGCCTTAGCACCAAGACTTCCCGACCGTGGTCCCAGGGCCTCCTTGGAAGCCACTCAAGGCTCTTTTGTTTCCACACTTCCCCCGCTGCACCCGAGCAGCCGTCACACACAAACCCCCAGACTGAGACCCGACGTGTGCAATCACAGCCAAGGGTCCAAGGGCAGCCAAGGCCAGGCCCAAGGGCGTGTGAATAACTTAGGTGGGATGTGTGCAACACTAAACTGTGGACCTTGATCATCTCTAGGCTGTAAGGCTACAGTCCAGGCCTTAATTTGAAAGGTGATGTCACACAATTGATGGTTTTTTTTACACTGAAGATCTGGTTTTATCGGTAAGGAGGAAGCACACCCTATGTATAAATGTATGTGTATATATTCATAGACATACAAAAGGCCAAGTATTTACGGTTAGAATAACTGAAGTCTTAAGACTCTAATAAGTATTAGTCAAGATCTATCTTTTTTTTATTTTACTTACAGAAAAGGAATTAATATTAGCATGGTGAGAGCTGATATATGTATATATGTATATATGTATATATGTATATATGTATATATGTATATATATACACACACACATAGTTTCTACTCTGTTCCCTGATGCTATCCTCTCCCTTTCTCAGTCTGTGTCCCACGGCCAGAGGTTTCATTCTGGCATCTGGGGATGTTTCAGTGAATCCCCATCCCCCAGCGTCCTCCCCCAAAAGATCTGCAATGTTCATGTTGATGTTTTCTTCTTCCTCATGCTAGGATGCACTTTTTTGTGCATTTTTATATGTCTGTTGTCATGCTTTTACACCTTCACTCTTTCCTCATTGGTCTGTAGCTCCACATTATACCTGAATTTACTATATGTGATGGCTTTCAAGTGTTCTAGATGCCATGTCTTTGTTACCTGTAAAACCAGTTCCGCCCATCTCCAGGTCTGCCTCTTTTGAACAGACCACAGGGAAGTCGTTCAGGGCTGAGGGGATGCCAGTGCCAACCTTGCCAGGTTAGAGTTGAGAAAGGATCCCAAATAAATTACCCTGATTTTTGGAAACCTGTGTCTTCCTCAAGTACGTTTCTCTAGGCAACTCTCGTGCACATCAGAAGCTTCAAACATGTTTGTTCAAGCTGCTGTTTCACAGCCTGACCACAGCCTTGCTCTTTACAAGAGGAAGCGAAGCTTTAGAAAGTGGCAATTAGCTCTGTAGCCCCAAGACACACATGGATTTGTTAATTCTGGGAAAGCTCTCCAGGATCTGGAAGTGCCTGTAGTCTATAACGGGGGAAATGCAATTCCATTCCCTGTTTGGGGGGCAGGGAGGGTGAGGAAGAAACTCTGGTCCAAAACAAGAATGGTAAGGAATGCCTTAAGATTTGAAAAGAAGAGAGGCCAACGTACACCTTGCTCTGCCATGGTTTCAAGCCACTGAATTATAAGAACATTAAAAAAACAAATAAAAAATAGGAAAGAGACAATATTCACAATTCATCTGCTCTTCCTCTTTGCAAACAAAGCATGCCCATATGCACATAAAGCACAGACCTACAGATGGCTTGGACAGATTCTACCCCTCTCCTCCACTGGTTATTTTCTAATTGCCTCAGACTTCAAACTATTTGCTCATAAACATTTTATTCCTGTTTTTCCACAGCAGCAGGATGGCAAGGCTCCGGTTTTGTTGAGGTCTCGGAGTGACAGCTATGATGAACACGGCACACAGAATAAAGCCCTCCATAATCCGGTAAGAGGGCACTCATGCAAACACACGTGTGAGATCCAGGGGAGACTGGGGCAGAGCTGTGACACTCCTGTCACCGGAAACCAAGAATATCCTGACCACGTGCCGTTTCTCAGGAAAAGAAGGTGTGTGTGATCATCATGCTGCCCAACAGACTTATTTGTTCATTTTCCATCTCTGCAGTGGGATGTGTGTTTCCCACCTCACGGAGACGGAAAAAAAAAGTCCAGTGACTTTCTTTTCCTGATCTGACTGCCAGGCGACTGTCAGATCAAGGGATTAAGATACATATTCCTAAAAATCCAGCCAATCTCATCTGGCTTTGCATATGGTGATTTGTAATTACCTTTCTTTTCCCTTCAAACCAACATCATTTCCCCCTGGAATTAGTGTCAGTTATACCTTTTAATGCAGAAAGCAAACATCTTTTAACATAAGGTTCATTCTGCTCTTAAAAGATAATTAATTTTTAGCACTGAAGAGAGAACAAATGACTTCATATCAGAGCAACGCCATAACAAAAAGGACTATAGCACTGGAGCACAGGTCCTGAGCAGCAAACAAAACGCAGGAGTTGATTTTTTTACATTCAATTCCAATAAGTAGGATCTTATGGCAGCACTTAGTATACGTCTTGAGAGGGACGTTAAAACTGAACAGGACTTAAAGAGCTGGCTCTACGGCACTGGCATGAAGCAGAATATTCTAAGCACTCCCTGTCTCCCAGGGAAGTGAAATGACTTTTTAGCCATCTTTCCAGTAAAGCCATCCCAGCCTGGCCCATGCACGTGACTTTCTATCAGTGCAGTGAGTGTGTGACAGCTGAAATGCAGAGATATTGATGGGTAATTTTGTGAGTGCTTCTGCCAACAGATGCCTCTGTGATGTATTTGATGGAGGGAGAGCTGAGCAATGCTGACCGCCTGCGACACCCCCTCCATTCACTGGGATGAAAGAGCACTCAGGACCTCTCAGGATGTGTGCTCGCTGACAAAGAGTGAAATGTCCTTTTCAGTTCGCTGGGAAGAAAAATAATAAAAGCCAAAAGCAACAGGGTAAGGTTCAGAGAATGGCTGCAGTCAAAAGTCATCATTAGCAGATGAGTCCTTGGCATCCATAAGCTCTGTCTCCCTCGGACTGGAGACAGTATTGTCACTTACTCGTGACTCACTTCCTAATAGGGAAAAATAAATAACACTGGAATCCCCAAATACCTATTTTCAGCCTTCTGATTAAACTGAGAATGTGGAAGAAGAAATATCTCCTCTCTTGAAAATAACAAAGGAATAAAACGCTCAAATATCTCATACAGATCAGTTCTTAAAAAAACAGGAAAGCTTAATATTAACCAGGTCTAGCTGGCCCTGTCCCAAGCAGTGGGGATCTATTTCTCCAAGCAGAAGATTATTCTTTTTACAGCTTTCCTAAAAAATCCTCAAACTCTCCTGGATGGAAAGGACACTGTAAGTGCTACTGATGTTACTGTGCTTGTGGGGAGGGAGGGGGAAAGTGTCAGCAGGGAGTGAGGTTGGGGGTCTTTGTATGCCCACGTTCAAAGGCAGAGCTGATACACCAGCTTGTAGAAGGTGTGTCTACCCTGGTGACTGCACTGTGGCTCCTCCACAGAGGAACACACAACACCTCACCAGCCACGTAATGCTGATGTGGGAAATAGGTCTCTCCCTACAGAAACACCCCAGTTTGGGGGGACACAAGGAAGAGAGGTGTTGGGAGGAGGCGGGGTAAGTTTTCTTGGGAACACAGACGTGGCAAATGGGGATTATTCAAGCAAAATTCTGATTCCTGTTCTGAGCACTGGATCTCAGCACGAACATAAACGAAAGGCATCCAAGCCTTTAAATCCACCTCTTGCCGGATCCAACATTGCCTTCCGGCACTACCACAAAGCAGGGAAGTGGAAAAGACTGAAAAAAAAACTAAAATGTAATCATAAAAAGTCTGCAGATGTTCTAAATTACTCATTACCGACACCCATAACACTCCCCACTCAATCTGTGGCCACCATAACCTCCATCCTCCTTCTCCCCCTCGGGTTATATAATGTTTCGCTCGTTTACTTTCGCTCAGTCCTTATTTTTCCGGAATTAACCCTGGGCCAGACAACCTTTACATAACGTAGGGCTGGTGGTGGCCAAGCCACACGTGTACCCAGCAGCTCAGCCACAGCAGAGCCAGGCAGGATCTGTCCCTCGAGCCGCACTCAGGCGCAGGGCTGGGAGCCTGCACGGGGTGGTGCTGATAAACAACGCTTTGCCCTCCTCCACCCTCACACGTTCTTTGTCCAGTGGTAACACAGAATACAGCACAAATAAGCATTTCAAACTGTCAGTGCAGCCTCACTGCAGAACTTGAACACCTTACTCCCACTCTTTCATTTTAAATAACAGTGAAGCATCCGCACCAGCCACAGCTGGAAGAGTGAGTTCATGAAGCACTGCCGAGCCCTCACCCACTACAGCAACAGAAATCGGGCAAGGAGCTCAAAAAAAGGAGTTGGGAATATTGTTTCCAGTCTGGAGAAAGAGTATGAGCTTTGACTGCCAGGCAGCTTGGGGTAAGGGAGCTCTGGCCACTGAGACCTGGACAGAGACCTCGGGACAAGGACAAACAGCCATGTGCACTTCGTTCTTAAAATGTACAACTGCACAGAGCACTTCTGTAGGTACAGCCTGAATCCCACTGGCAGCGCTGGCCACAGAACAAACATGACAACGAGGACGTGACACTACACACAAGCAAATATTTCTAATGTCATAGAGCAGTATCAGAGAGCAGCCTGCAGAGCTCAACCAGCACACACCACAAAGTACACACACACACACCACACACTCACAGGGCACAGCACAGCCTGCACCTCAAATGTGGGTCAGTCAGCTGAAAGAAGGGTTTCCAGGGGGAGTTTGATGGGACAGCTGCTAGTTTGATCGTGACTAGCTGTTCAGGATCACCTGGAGAATACAGAATGGGAACACGGCCCCATGGGAAGGCTTGGGAAGAGTCCCTGGTAAAGCACCTCAGGACCATTGATGGAGAGAGTGGAGCAGCAGAGGTGCTGGTGACTGGGAAGGTGAGCTGGTAGGAAGGGCACGTCTGCAAGCAAGGTGAGTCAACAGCTCAGGGCTTTGAAATGCCAAGCCCTCCACTACAGGAGTGGCAAGGAGGGAGGATTTATTGCAGCTGGCATTTCTGGAGGAAAATAATTTACCTTAGCCTTTTAACGTTGATAAATGCATACAAATCCTGCTGGAAAAAGCACCCTAAAAAGGCGTGAAATATCATGGTATTATCTTTAGGAGAAGATGAGTTGAGTGAGCCCTTGCTGTTTTGTTCAGACTGTAAGGTTTGGATGATGCATTAGGAATCACACTTTTGCAATCATTTTCTCCTCAGGCACGACATACAAAGGTATGTCTAGAATGTGTGCCTGTGGATGTCTACCACACTCATATTATCAACACAATGTACCAAACCCTGGTTTTTCCTTATTTTTCCTTTTTTAATTTTCAGCAGTGATAATGTCAAGAAGCTGGAGCATTTGGATTCAGCATTACAAGAAGCACTAACCATGCTCTCTGTGAGCTGATCTGGCTTTCTCCTGACATTCCTCTGAAGTTAATACAAATATGAACCTCACAAACACCGAAATAAAGACTATGGAGAGGATCCTATTCCCAAGATTGAGCTATGGAACCCCTCCAGGTTCAGGAATGTTTTGTGTTTCTTTCAGTTCCCCAGGCCAGGTCTTCAGCTGCTGCAAATAAGCAGCAGTGGAGCTGCTGTGCCCACGGTTCCATTCCCCATCCTCTCCAAGGAAAAGGCACGGAGCCAGGCGGGCCAGGTCCAACCCACAAGCCTCCAGCTGCAGCTCCGCGGTCTCCCCTGACCACGGAGCGTTCTCCAGACTCTCTGCCGAGCTCTGTGCCCCCCCGGAGGGGATGGTGGAGAGGCAGCTGGGGTGCCGGGTGCCCGCGGAGCAGAGCCCACCTCGGGCTGGGTGCTGTGCCAGCCCCGCCACCACACGGTGCTGAGGAGGGGCAGCGAAGGGGAACGCCAGAACTTGAGGTACAGGGCAGCTGTGCACGGCTGTGTGGACAGGCAGGCTGATGGGGAGGAGGGAGAAGGAGAGCCATGAGCAGTGCTGCAGACCCAGGAGGAGAAAGGAAAATCAACTCCACAGCTCTTTGCCAGTGCCAGCCTCGAGCGCCCCTGAGACGTGCAAGCACATCCCACCACCCCCTCGGGAAGGTCCAGTCGCTGAGGTCCTCAAAGGATTTAAACATCCACTTCCCAGGGAGGTCCCCTTAATCTTTGTTTATAAAGGGAGTAAACAGAAAGGTTAAGAGAAACGCCTGGGATCTGGCTTTTCGGGAAGGCAGCAGTGAGTTGCTGAGAGGAGCACTGAAAATGCTCACGCTCTTTTCAAAAATAAACAGTCAGGAAAATCAGTCTGTCATCTGTCAAGTAACAGACTGGTGTCAAAACAGAAGAGTTCAACCCAGGGTCCTCAAGTCCTTCTCCAGTTAGTGCTTTCCCTAAACATTGCACAGGAAGCAAGGATTTCTCTGTAACACAGAGTCTGGCAGGCAGTGGACCTTGAGTATCAGAGACTCAATAGCATACAAGTCTCCAAAGGGAAAGCATCAGATGGACAATTAAGATTTTCAGCTTCAGAGGTTGGACCAATTTAAAATTAAAATTGTATCACCAGTATTTTTCCAAGTATGGCACATAAAAGCATGCATCTATCTATGCAGCACCAAAAAAAGGCTCGAAGCCTATAAACATCAAGTCTGCAACTGTGTTAATTCTTCCTCTTGCTACAGAGATGAAAACATAACCAAAAATCAAAGGAGAAGATATCAGCTTCCTCTATGTTAGAAGTCTATGAAAATAATCCACAAATACGAAAGGATTTGGGAAAAAATCTGTAGAGAAATCTGACTTGCATTTCCAAAGTCTAAGAAACACTTCAAACAACAGAGATTAAGAAAATTAAACTCTTTCAAAAGAAAGTAAAGCTTCTGACTCTAAAGGACTTTTAATCCTAGGCATGTTTGGTTTCACTGCATTCAGAGCTTGTGCCAAGCCACAAAATTTGGATCTGACCATTTCCCGAAGTTTAGAGCTTTCTCAATCGAAAGATTTTGGTTCGTACCCAACACTAATGCCATTATTGTATGGGTCAAATATCTTATTATAATGATAGTAAACAGCAAGGGAAAGCTCTGAGGCCAGCCAGGGCTCCCTCTGCCAGTTAATCACCGAAAATGTTCACAGCACTGGAATGAGGGATGATGCTGTGGATACCAGCACTGGCCACAAATACTGCAGCACTTACACAGCACAGCAGAGAAGCAGCATCTGTGCCCTAGGTAAGCAAATTCAAAGGCTGGAGCAAAAATGCCTATTAACTACTGTTGTTGAGGTGTCACAAAGAGCCTTCATGCTATTGCTGTACTGAAACCTGCTCCTGACCCCACCACTTCTGGCCACCTGCTTTCCATTCACACATGGATGCAGATGAAGACATCTTCCATTCATCTCCCACCACCTCACCAATACTGAGTGGAAGGGAACGAAGACCATGCACAACTGACTTGAATTTGAGTCAAACTGCACATAAACTCCGGGGTGAAGGGGAACGACTGTGAAGTGTGGAATGACCCTGTTTCCTGCAGGGACAGAAAACAGGAGAAGCAGCTATGAGCAGGGATTGCTGTAAAAAGCATAAGAAAGTTGGACAAAGCTGAAGAATGTATCACAGCAACACACAGAAGTAAATACCTTTCATTGCTCTGTTAGAATAAAGCTTGCCTATGAAGATCTTAAAGCACTTCTAAAATGTCTGCTGATGCATTCATCCTGATGAGAACCCGGGCTCATTGTCATTTATCAACAGAAACAGTGACAAGGTGACAAGATGCCTTGCTCCAGGCTCGGTAGGACACTGATGGAGTTTGGGAATGGGGCAGAACTGTGCCTCTCCCCAGTCCCTTCCCTGTGTACCACTATTACTGCCCTAGATGAGACCTCGCTATAATATAGGAAAACCACAGAAATGTCAGCTGCCTGAAAACTTACCACCCCAATAAGCACAAACCACGACTTCTACAGCCTAGCCACTTGCCATTTAATTTCATTTTTATGCATTAGCAGGACTGCAATTCTTTAATCTTGCTTTAACTTGCAAAGCAATAAGCTGATTCAGAGGAGGGTTACTCTGCCCTCATGCAAGTCAAGAGCATGACCTGGCAAATACAAACCAGTACCAGATTCTGTCCACCAGAACAAGTTGTTGTGGTTCATTTCAAAGCCCTGAAGGAGGCACAGGATGTCAAAGAAAAACATACTGCAGGGAGAAATGAATGAGGCATCCATTTCCTTGACAGAGATGTCCTGCCTGGCTGCTTTGCTCTTCTTGTATTTTTGATACACAGTTTTGTGCCTTCATTCTGTGACAGTGGGACCTCTGCCAGGTGTTGCTACAGACATTCATAGTAAATGGTTTCAAGTGTGAAATCAACCCAGTTTTCTCTCTTTACAGAGTAGGGAACTCTCTTTGTGATCCAAATAAACCTTGAAGAAGGCTCCAAGCCAACTTCGTCACTGTTCTTACGTAACTAGACTAGGAACACTCAGTACCCAGAGGTAACAACAATTCTCCTATATACCTAAAAAACTACATTTACTTTGAACTTATCAGCAGCAAAAGCCTGTCATCTTTGGACATCATCCACTAGAACTGCCCAAGACAAGTTATCTATTATTTTTTGGTGCCAACAACAATGGACTTGATATTGTCTGCATTTATCAGAACGGATTTGTTACCCAAGATGCAGATAATAAAAAACAATTCCTTGCCTCATGGGTCCAAATATTTTTCTGCTGAACTAAAGTGACTTTTTATATCATATCCACACATGAAATTCATGGCTTTAGGAATTCAAAGCAATTCATTCTTCAGGGCACAGATGAGCACAGCTGAAACCTGTCCACAGGGATCAGCTTCCACCTTTGCTTATGGTCAGAGAAAACAATGCACAAGCCACAGCTCCTCTTGTCTCCACACTGATGTTCTTTCAGGGGGCACCACAACTTAAATAGCTGTGTCACCCTTGGCACCAGAATCCCAACCAGTCTGCAGCAGCAGCACCTGAAGATTTCAAGCTCAAGCACTGGAGGACTGAGGTCCTCCAGGAGGAGATCCTGGCAGCATCAGCCCCAGCCCAGTGTTGCCACTTGAGGGACTCCCAGAGCCAAATCCCCTCCAGCGCCCACCAGGGTCATCCTGACCACTGTAGCATTAGCCTAAATCCTGACTGGCATCCACTGCTAAAAAACATAGGAGAGAAAAAATTCCCTCCCATGTTGTGGAGTTATCCCTGGAGAGTTCTCTCCCCACGGAAGGAGGGGAGCAGAGAAGGCTCTGACATTAGAGTTCCTCTGAACCCAGCCAAAGGCAGCTGGGCAGAAATGAGCTCAGGCACCGCAGGGGAGGCCTCACATCACCTCATTTCAGCATCTGACTTAGGGATCATCAGAAACACACGGAGCAAACAGGCTGCATTTGCCATCGGGGAGTTCCTGCACAGGCATCCCCAGCGGTGTGGGGTGGGTGCCTGCACATGGGTGCTTCAAAGGCCCTCGCTGGATGCCTGGCAGAGCTAGGGTAGACTGGATGCCCTGCAGGGAAGCAGCCCTGATTTCAGACAACAGGGAGCGGTTGTTTGCCAGGTACTGCAATTGCTCTTAAATTGCTGCTTTGTTTTTTAACTTAGTCCTTCCAGAAATCTGATGGGCATCCCTAAGCAGCTGCCACCCTCAGCCAGCACAGGCACTGCAGGACGACCCTCAAGCCCAGGCTGCCCCTGGGCGAGCTGTGCAGCCAGGCTGTCCTCCTGAAGCTGTTAACAAATTTATAACTGCTCCAGACCAGGCACAGAGGGAGAACTGTAACACGTACTCACCACCGGGTTACACACACGCAGCCAAAACTGCTGGGTGACAGTCAAGCACAAGTCCCAGAATGTTTAACCTGCATAAAGGGCTTTAAGTTTGAAATGAAATGAAATAAAAACAGCATTTAACTGCACATACAGCTTGCTACCACCTCTGGTGGCCAAGCCAAAAGTATTAGGTAGAGTTAACTTTGGCTGACACCGCAGCATTTACTGTTTAATTTCCTGATACTTAAAAAATAATTTTTCAAAAATATCTGTATCTTGAATATATCTGTGTTGCTGGGAACAGCTCCTTATTTCTTTAACAACAGCTGTGTTTCTGAATTCACATTTCACAGATTTTTCTTGTTCTAAACTCAACTCCATACAGCAGCACCCACAGCATCTTGGCACAAACCTCCCTCCCTTGGACAAATATGTCACCAGACATTTCTGGCAGACTGTCCTCTTACAGATAACCAGCATGCCGAGCTAAGAATAGGAGTAGCTGCTTCTAACTACTTTGTCCAGGTGCCTGCAGAAAATCACTTGGTGTGGCTTCTCAGAGGGAGAACACAAGACTGGGCTGGATCCCTAGCAAATTATTAGGAAGAATGTGAAAGCATGTGTGGGTGTTTGGATGAAACACATCAAAAATCAGTGCCAAGCATCAGACTTCAGCTGCCCAGTGATGCCTGGCTAGGCCAACAAAAAAACCTTTCCCAAACATTTTATTATGGGACAGTCAAATCATTATGCCTTCCTCAGTCATATGGAACTAGTCCTTGTCACCAGAAAAATCCAGACTACAGAGACCAACAGTATGGTCCAAGACGGGACTTTCTTTCATGTACAATTGCCTGCAATTCTTGTGTGCCTAATACAACACATAAACAGTCCAAATTACATATGCAATCAAAAATTAAAATAATTCAGGCAAACAAGCCTTCACTGGAGAGCCAGATGTAGTGCAGGTGTGCTCAAAAAATTGCTGAGTAGCATTTATCATAAAACAGTTACAAGAGGTCCTAAAGTTTCATAGTCTTCTGTAGCATTCTGCAAAACATCAATTTTTAATTTTTTTTTTTTTTTTAAATTGTGAAGGTATCAAGTGGTGGAAGAGAAAAGATAATGTTCCCTGCAGAGACTCCAGTGGGGAAATAAGGAGAGAGGGATTTTGTATGGGAATCTGGTGTTTCAAACGGCACAAGGCAAAGAAGAACATTATGTACGTCAGACCCTACTGCGAGGCAAACAAGAGGTGATGGCACTGGCAGAAGAGCTTGTGGACCTTGAGATAAAGAAGCAAGAACCAGAGCTCACTGCAGCGAGGCCAGTTGAGAGCCCCAAGGAAGGCTGCAGCAAAGGGAGAGGAATCACAACCAGGAAGAAATTGTGGGTGACTCCGCCGGGAATTCGGAGCGGTTTCAGCCATTAGTGCAGGGGGACAATTCTCTGTGTTACACGGGTGCCTGCACGTTTCTGGGTGTGTGCCTGTGGAGCGTGTGTCATACAAAGACAGCGTGGAAACACAGTTATCCAGTGCTAAGCCACTTTAATTCTTTTCTGTAGCTTCACTTCCTCTGACTGCTTTTGAAGAGATCTGCAGCCTCTCTGCCAACACGCAGTGGCGAAACTGGAGAAAATAACTACATGCAAAAACATCCACTCTGTCAAGTGGAGGCTTCCTCTCTCTGTGTGCCTGCGAAGACGTAGTTCCCCTCCCGCCGTGTGCCGGGGACACACCGATTGTCCCCGGAACAGCCGACGGGCCGCTCTCCGATCAGGCTCAGCCACCTTACGGGCTTGCCAAGCGCGCTCGGTTCACATCTCGCCACCAGCCCGCTCCTCCTCCGAGCCCCGCGCCAGCTTTCCCTGAGGATTTTTCTTACGTGACTGGCCGCTGCACTCGAAGCCCACGGTTCTGGTGGGGACGGGAGCGCTCTGAGGAGGGAAAACAAGGCGAGAGCCCTGCGCAGCCCGGCCCGGGTGCCGGGCAGACAAAGCTCCCCGGGCCGTGCCCTCGGGGCGATGCTCCGGGCACGGCCAGCGACGCTTCCCCTGCTCTGCGGGGCCGCTCGCGGCTGCACGATAAACATGTGGCAACAGCTGTTTCCACACTCACAAAGGAACCCAGGGCTGCGATAAGAGACTGAAATTCTCCGAGCCAGACAGAAAAGCCTGGGGGACCACTTCACACGGCCAAAGGCACACAGTTAAATAACCCTTTTCAGCAGGTAGGAGGAAGGGATAGAAAAGTGACCTTTCCCATTAAGAATTACATATTTGTTTTGTTTCCCTACGAGCTAATTTTTCTGGCATCGTGACATACAAAACATTTTGAACTTTCTAAGGAAACTGTTATTAAAGCACTGAACATTACTGTGAGGGCGCGTTTGGAAAACAGAACAATTAGGCACTTCAAAGTTTATCTAACTTAGTCACTGGTACATTTCAGATTTGTCACCACAAAATGCAAACAGTTGGGGGGGGGGACAGTTTAATGATTCCTGTATACAAGCCCCTGCCTATAGGAAGAAGAAGAAACCCCTTGAAAATTGATCATTGTCTATAAGCTCCCCTCCACCTCCCTGCTGCAGTCTCCTAGTGCACATCCTGGAAAAGGAAGGTTTTCTGAGACAAGCATGAGTTTTTGTAAGCCTCGAGAGCCCAAACCCTTAGGGACTCACTGAGAGCAGCTCTGCAGAGCTGGGAGTCCAGCAGCCCCAGGTCTGCACACAGAGCCACAAGCGAGAGCAGAAAGCGAGTCTCCCAGGGAATGATGCAATGTTATGTTCTTTGCTTTCATTATAATTCACCGTTTCAGCTCAGCTTCTACCAAGTTCCCCAGAAAAATTTTGCAGAGCCACTGCCAATGTTTAAGGCTCTCCAAAAATTCAGCCAGACAGAAGAGGAAATTCCACACAACATGCAGAAAGTCTGAAGGTGGGGTTTGTGGTAGATAACAGGAAAGCTGGGGTTGAGCTTGGGCTAGCACTTCCCTAATCACTTGCATGAACTTCCCAAAGGTGTACAAAGACAAGGTTTTCTGCTGATGTCAAGGGACTGCCTGAACAGAAAAGTAATTGTCAAAAAAGCACAGAAGAACTAGAAAGGACATGTGTGTCACTAAACTAGAAAAGTATCTTCTGAGCTGCTCTGAGAACAGTAATGGGGAATTCATTAACTTGTTCCTGCGAGGAGGCTTTCGAAGGGTAGGATCCTGCTATGTTTCATGCAGTCTATGTAAGTCAATCCATCCTGTCTTATCCGAGGCCAAATCGCTTTCCCCCCTTTTAAAGTCAAATGCAGAAAGCCCATCTGAATTTTATTCAAAGTCTGGAAGAGCACAGGTGCTCTTCACCGTGGTGAAGACCCTACTGTGCCTGGAACACAAGGCTTGTCTGACCAGAGATGTTATGGAGGCACAGAGATAATTGCCATGACTTCACTGCACTGCCTCTTCATTGCTCAAAACAATAAACTAGAGAGTAACTGCAGGTGAAGGAAGGACAGAGGATGTGATGGCATTTTTCTCAGAGCTCAGAATAGACGTGACAGCCAGCGGCCAAGACCTGGTGTACAGCCAGATCTGCAAGTGGGTGTCTATTTTAGCTGGAGAAAGAGCGAGGTGCAGGTGCTGTGGAGGAGAGCAGGGGCGATAGCAGGGTGTGAACAGCACGGGTTGGAGCCTGCCAAGCCTCTTGCACAAGGCTGTTTTTAGGACCTGAGGCAAGAAGTTAAAATGGGAGTCAGATAACAATAAAAGAAGCTGGGAGCTAGTTGTTATCTCAGGGGTGAAAGTCATGATTGACAGGTGGAGGTTCTGTGGCTGTTGGGAGGAAGAGGAGCTTGGATTCCAGAAAAATGGGTGGTTGCTGGAAGTAGGAAATGATGTGGCCATAGAAATCCAGAAACAGGAGCCCATCTCCCAATAGGTTTAAACAAACACATAAAAAACCCCAAACAAACAAAAAACCAACCAATCAAAACCAAACCAAAACAACAACATCAAAACAAAAAACCCAAACCAAACAAACAAAAAATAAGAAACCCAGGAAGACATTGCACCATGTACGGAATTGCAAAGGGCTTTAGAGCCTAAAATCCCAACTGGGAACCCAAATAACTAGGATTTCCAAAGAATCTCATTGCTTTCATTCCCTTTCAATGCTATAAGCCTTTTCCATACAGGAAAAGGATCTATTTATGTTTCATTAGTGCCAGTTTTGTATATACCAATAGACTGTGTGTATATAGGAGAGAAGGGAGTACGCTATGCAGCTGTGAGCTTTCTTGACTAATTACTTGTTTTCTCTTTCTGAGCAAAATAAATACAACAACAAGATTCAACAGGGCATACCAGCACATCTATTAAGGCTGTGCATTTTCCATCAGATTCCACTGGTACTTGTCTTAGCCACACTTAGGCTGAGAAACCAGTCTTGGTATCATTCATAAACAGGAGGTGCAATGACCTGCACAAACACAAAAACCAAATGAAATAATACCCTGACTTGATGTGGAGTGATGTAAAGTAGTGATGCCAGAATGCCAGTTAAATTGAAGTTAAAGTATTTAAGAAAGAATTGCCTCTTCAGCAGCAGCATCAAGACATTTTGTCCTAAGCCTAGAAGCCTGTTACTTACACACACACTCCATCCCTCAACTTGAAAGGTTTTCCAGAACACCACAGTCTGAGCTGGGTTACTTAATTCTTGAAAAAACATACACTTTATTTCAGCATGAGTTTTGGGAACGAGAAATGTTCCATGTTCTGAGAATGCTTTTGGAGTTCAAAACTCCTAAAATGCACAAAAACAGTGATTTAAAAACAGAAACATTGCAGCACTTAATACCTTCGAGCTAAACAACACCCTGGGCAGCAGCTGAATTACAAAGTTTTACAAGATGAAACAAAAGAAAGTTTTCATAAATGATTTGCAAACACCAGCCTTCTAAATCACGGTCTGTAGCATGGTGTTCCTGCACTAAGTAATAACATATTTCAGGTCCCACGCTGCCAACTGGCAAAACCTACTGGTGTTCATATACTTTGGAAACAGGTCCCAGACTAGACCTTAAAGCAGACTGACTTGGGGATGATTGCCTCATGGTGCAACGATTTAAGATGAATCTGTGAAACTCCTGCAGGTTTTGCTTGTAAGTCACCATCCAGAGGTAGGCTCTGAAGTCACTTGTGCTCCACTTCGAAGCAAGATGAACCATTCAAACACATACACGTTTCCTCACACATAAGGATTTGGGGAATAAAGTCATATTCACAGGTGAAAAATCAAATGTCTGTAATAATCTGTCCATACTCCAGTCATTTTCCTTTGCAGGAAAGAACATTGTCCCTAAGTGTTTAAGGTAAGTTATAAATCAGAAAACAGAAATGGAAACATTTTCCATATGCTTAATTTTACACAGTAATTATTTATTAACAAAGTCTACAGCTACACGTTGTTACACTTATGGGAGTTCAAACACTATTCTTACTATTTAAAATATGTTCTCCAGTTTGCCACTAACTGCAGACTTTCATTAGTTCCACATTTCACCAGCACCAGCTATTGCTGGGAGCCATTCACTCACAATCTCTACAGATCACAGGCAGGCACCTGTGTGGATGTAAAGCCTTGCCAGACCTAACATTGCTAAACTGCCTGAAAACCTTCACTCCCTTTCAAAGAGCAGGTTGCAAATAGAACTTACTATCAGCACTGTTTTCTTCCACACATGTATTGGGTAGAGCCTCAGGGGAGCCAGTGTGGCAGTGAGCTGTAACTGGGAACGAGCTGGAGCTGCTCTTACCCAGAGGGAGCCCCCTCACTGCTCTGAGCACTGCCACAATCCACCTGATACTGTGACACTATTAAACCCCCCAGACAGAGGCTTCAGTTTTATCTTTTGAGAGCAAAGGTCCCAAGAGTTTCTCTTCCTGCTTTCTACTCCTTCCTTCCGACCTGGGCAGTCTGATCCCCCTGGGGGGCTGTGACCCCTCCCTGCAGGGACTTCACTGCACAGCACAAACTGCAGCACACAAGAAATTGGGAGACTTCGGTTGCCTTTCTCAAAGCCCAGGGGATAAGACATCCCACTCAGCACCTTCACCTGCTCCTCTCCCAGATGCCCCAAAGGCCATCAGCGATCCCACTGTTGGCCAGGCTTTGCTCCAGCCCCGTGCCAGGGAGCAGGAGAGAAGCCATGGCTCTCTGCAGTAAATGTCCAGGCTCACAGACCAGGACATAACATGAGGAGAGAAGCCCAGGGCATTGGCTCTGTGCCATACATCCCACTGCAGGAGAAGGCAAAAGCCTAGCATCATGGACAGGAGACACCCTGACCACATTTGGCATCGTTGCCCATCTTCACTAGGTTTTAAATGTCCTGTGAGTGCATGACCAGCAGCATGGTTATTACTCTGCAGGACCCTGTAAAACAACACAATGCCTGATGGAAGTGCAGAACTCATTATAATGGCTTGAATCAGCTATAGCAGAGATTATGTTGTTTGTCCATAACCTTTCCCTCAGGATTCACAGAGCCCTGGCTTTTTCCAAAAACCCCTTGTGAGAAATGAGGCTGTTAATGGAGCCAACCTGTCCTTCACTTCCTCCTGTGTCTGATGCAAGGGGTCACCCCTGAGCTCAGCACGAGCACTTTGAGCCAGCGGTCACTTGCTGTGACCTGGAGAAACGCAAGTGAGAGTAAAAAAAGCCATGTCGCAACTGTGATTCACTTTTGCATTATTAATCTTCATTTGCCACCAAGCTCTTTGATTACAAGCTTCAAATGCACCTGAAAAGCCCATTTATGCAGCATGAACACAACTTAAGCTGTAGACACTTGAAACCAGCTGATGCTGAAAGCCCACACCACTATTTCATAGGGAGACTTGTGCTGCTGGAACTCATGCACTGCATCAAATTATTAAGTTCAGCTTTGAAACCATTTGTTTTAAACAACTGACTCTTTAAAACATGCTAAAACACTGACTGTTTGCTTGTTTTGGTTGGTTGGTTTTGGCTGTTTTGGGTTTTTTTTTTGTTTGGCTGGGGGCAGGGGCTTGACATTTCAGGAGACCTTCCCCTTTGCAACAGTGTCTCAACACAACACTCATTTCTGTTACCTTCTAATAAAGTTGAGACTCTTTTTATAAAGTTAACATTTTTCCTGTATGTTTCCTACAGAGCCAAAATATTTAATCTTAGTTCGATGGGAGCAAAGAGCTTTATTGTTTGGAGCATAGTACCACTGATAAATGGTATGGATACATTTTTAGGTATTGATAAGAGGGAAAAAAACAAACAAACAAACAAACAAAAGGGGTCATGGGAAGCTGTGGGTTCCCACACAACAGTTATTTCTTCAACGTTTTCCAGAGCAGTTCTTTTGTCTTTAATGCAAACGATTTTGTTGATGAAAACTGAGATTTGAATCCCACTGCTTTCATGTGGGGCAGATGGCATGTTCCATCTCCATTCAGTTGTGAATTTAATAGGCAGCTACAGTATAGCAGGAGCTCTTTATTTCCACTGTATTTTACTGCACTTGCACTTCAGAAAATCTCAGATCTTAATCTGCTTGGGTAAATTGTTTGTAGGAAATGAGCAGCTCTACAACCAACGCACGCTTCTTTCCCTACTCCATCATCCCACGGCAACTACGGCGAAACACTTTCACAGCTGCAGAAATATTTGCAAGAATTCAAGCAAGCAGAAGTTTGCTGCATGAGAGGACAACTTTCCCTGCAGGTTACAGTCAAGGGGTGAGGTGAAATAACACGAATTAACCTCATGGGCTGCAAATACCTACAGTTGGGAGCTGAGATTTATGAGTGCAATGCCTAACAGTCTCGAGGGACCTGCCTTCTGCTGCTTTCTCTTGGCCAGAACCTCCCTGGGCTCCACAGGCAAGGTGCTGCTCCTCACCCTGGTGCTCTGCCTACCTGGGTCCATGGGCTAGCTGAGCTGCTCAGAGAAGAGGCTGCATCAGCTTTCCCTGTGCTTGCCAACACTGAGTAGACTAAAGGACTCAGCACCTGCAGTGCTACCATCGTCAGAGGTAAACAATTAATACTTTTCGAGTCCTTAACGAGGACAGGAAACACTAATGGTTACTTCTGTGAAATCACCGAGCTGTCAACGTAGCTGCTGGCAACTAACTTTGTGACAAAAGGTTAAGTGCCTGCAGAAGGGTTTAGCATACCATGTATGCCTTTAACTACTGCTGAATGCAACCTGTCTGAGCTCGCTGCAAGGCTACAGACTTTGCAGGAGGAATGCTATCAACCATTAGGTATGTACATGCTCCCTCTCACATGTCAGCAAAGAGCAGCCCAAAACTGAGAAAGCAAACCAGGATTTTCAAGAGCTTTCAGAAAACTTTCAAGAATCTAATTAGGCCGTTCCTGCGAATTCTGATGGTCAAATAAGGATACTTAAGAAAACGTGATGCATGCTTGGTTTCAGTGACTCAGAAAGAACATGACATGCAGTCATCTCCAAAACAAAATATCATCAGAAAATATCAGCAGAAAGAATTCACTTGGTTTACCTAATTTTGAGAAAAAAGACGAACATGGACATAGTCCTGAGGTTTTCAATCAGCCAAAGTCTACAGTGACTTCAAAGGGAAAGTCCCCTGAATGTCAGCTATAGGAATGTTCCTTGATCTGCTTGGACATTATTGTCACATTAATCATGATTCCTCCATAAGATAATTAATGATGACATGCCTTTTTTTTTTCCTTGCTTACATGGTACAGCTAATTGAGGGATCAGGCTGAAAAATTAGTCATAACAATTAAATAGGGGATGATTCCTGAATAATTGGGGTAAGTTACTGCAGAATACAATGATCCATGTATTACAAATTACTACAAAACAAATAAAATATGCTAGGTTATCCACAGAAAATAAAAGCCACATGCAGTTCCACAGAAGAAGGGAAGATCATTGCATGGTCTGTTTTCCATGTAACAGGGACACCTGCATTAATATCACCTTTATTAGATCCTTGAGTTCAGCTGCTTTACAGAATCTCTTGCAGAAGAGATTTTGACTATGAAAGATGGTCAAAACAGTTGACTCAGATGCATAAAGCTAACTAATGGTAAAGACCATTCTCCTGTTCTCCAGCCTCATCCATCACGACTTGCAAGAAAGAAAAATTCAGTTTTCTATGCCAGTGCTGGGATACACAACTCGGAATGGTACGTGGTGGCCTGCTCTGCTCCACTTTCACTCTCCTGAGTCCTTTCCTCTTTCCAGGTGCAGGATTTACTCACAGTTAGACAAAACTACTCACTTTCTAACTGATCCCAGCCCCCCCTTAAACAGCTGCAAGTCCCTGATATGTCTCCCAGGCCTGAAAGTTTCTTGCTCTCAGAGGCTGGGACAAAGGGGCCATGCCCTGAGCCCTCCCCTCCCTTTGCCCCTTGCCAGGCTGGCAGTGCCTTGGCTGCCAGGGAAGGGGCCAAGCCCCGTGGCACTGCATGACAGCTGGGATACAGCAGAGGGAAAGTCACTTCCACCACTGCCCCTGCCCAAAGCCCGGCTACAGCATCCTCTCAGGGGGGCTTTAGTTAAAAACTGCAGCAGGCTGCAAACATTCAAACAACTCAAGGCTGTGGACAATCCCTTTGCAGGCAAAGCTCGGACAAAGAAACAGGAGTTAGATCCGCCAGGGACTGGATTACAACTGCAATATTCAGCCAGAGGAAGGAGCAGGGGCTGTAGAGCTGCTGCAGAGGAGGACAAGGTCCAAATCACAGCCTGGTCTTTGCTAACCCTCGTGTCAGCCAGAGTGGCCCATGCAAAGTTCTGTTTTCTCTGCCCTGTGTTGTCAGGGTAATGAGTTACCTGCATTTGACCTGTTCCTCTGCAGAGGGCACGAGTCCACAGCACTTGCAGCCCCTGCATGGCTGCACAGCAACGGGGTCAGAGCTCCAGTGCCAATCAAATAGTTACCAAAGACCATTTCCAAACTATTTCTAAACAGATCCCAGCCAGGCATAGGAAAGGGCCTCTGCTATGCCTGAAGATACATGGTACTATTATGTCTTCATGAAAAACACATCCAGTAAGACCACAGGCTGACACAGACAGCTACAGACAGGAACATTTATAAATGACAGCACGTTCACCATCACAGGTCACAGCCCATCACTTCTCACTACGTTGTAATAGTTGCTATGTGGGTAACCCTGGCCAGGAAAGGAGCTGCTTGTCAAACAACACTCCTGCATTTTTAAAAATGAGGTACAGTCAGAGCACAGGTTACCATTAGGTCTGTGCCAGTCATTCCAGATTGACAGGGAAGTCCAAGCATTTCATTATGTTATAAGTATCCAGATACCAGTCTGGTCAACTGGACTGATTCTTCCTATGGGCAGGTTCCAGTATGGAGACGAGCTACTGGATTCTTTTATTTAGTCTAAAAACGGAGGTTCAGGACCCTGCAAGAATGGTAAAAACATTAAAATGAGAAGGTGAGGAGAAAATTAAAAGAACTCTGGGGTTCTGCAGCTCAGGTTGTATCACTCACTTTCCAAAGGAATACAAACACACGTATTTGGTGTTTTAGTGTTCATGATGCCTGTGCTCACCCACTGATATGAAGTGATTACCAATATTCCTGCATGAGCAATAAGCTTGGCCTTTGGCTTATTTGTCCAAAGTGAAAGGAGCTGGCACCTAAATATGTTTTCTTGTGCTTTTAGCTGGAAGGAAAAAAAAGACACTCATGGCCAGTGGGTTTAACAGAAAATGATGGTGATTTTGCCATATTCCATTAAAGAAAAATTAATACCACTGAGCCTGAATTGAGCCTTTGGCTCCTGCCCAAATTCTGAAGCTTCCTTCTTTTGAAAGAAAACAAATATAAGCTTCATGCAGATGATCAAGAGAGTGGAATAAGACAGGAGCTGTTGGGAAGATCACCACGAAGCTGCATCAAGCCAAAGAAAGCTTCTTTCTGATACTGAAAAGAATAAATAAAAGTTAAAAGACCTGAGGTTAAGGAAAGAAGGAGGAAGTCATTCCCCTTCCCTCAAATCAAAAGTGAAGAACAGCATCAAACTAAGCACTCAGCACAATCAAAACTGGGGGATGGAATTAGTGCCTCAAACCAAGGAGTACTTTCTAGAGTGCAACCCCCTGAAATAAGTTGGTAGAAAAGGAGGGGCATGTCAGTTGTGGCTCCTTTGGTATTGTTATTGCTGACTACAGCAAGTGTTTCAAGCAGGATTTGTGGTGTGGGTGATGGCTTAAAATAAAAGAGATTAGTATTTTATACAGTAAGAGTATCATGAAGATATGCCAAAGTATGGACAAAACATGCAAACAAAAATGCAATTGTGGACACTTTTAAAATCCATTTTAAAAGCTGAATTTGTACCCACGGAAAAGTGTCATGGAGTGCAGTGGCATTATTCTCAGACTAAGACAAAGAGTATAAGATCCTAGTTGTAAAATTAATAGCTGTGTTTACAAGGTCTTTAAGATGCTGCCTATTTTTACCCAGTGAATCATTGCCCTTCTTTACAAAGTATATTTCATTAATCTTAGCAATGCACTCAAATCTCAGTGGAGTTGCTCTGCTTACATACCAAATCTGACGTTCTAAGTCTAAACTATTTGTCACAGTATTCAACTTTAATAAAAACTGTATTTATTGGAAGATACCATTTCCTCACATTCTCTTAAATCAAAACAACCAATTCCTGTTAAGCTATCTCTCCCTCTTCCCCTCCCTCGAGGAGAACAGTGAGATTTATGAAAAGCAAGATCCACTTCTGTGTAAAATTATGCAATCCTAAAAATGAGCTTTATCTTCCAGCTGGACTTCATCTAATAAGATAAATGAAACTTCATCTGCAACGAGATATTAGAGGAGTTAATACATCACTTGTGTTTTTTAAAACATGGTCATTGTGATCTGCAATAAGTCCAGATGAAAAGATAATGGCAATAGTGCAGATCTATGTTAGAGAAGCATCTGCAAATCTCATCACATTTTTAACAAAACAAGCAAAACCTTCTTTAAAAACAGTCTTCCCACAATTATCTGCAGGAATTAGGCATCGGGTTCTCTAAGTGTTTATACAAAACGTGACTTTCTTTACACAAGCAGACAAGAGGCTGGGAAGTGAAGCATTTACTTTCACTGATGGGTAAGGCTCAAATTGCCTCTGTCAACAAACCGTTCACCTTAAGGGACTATTCATGGCTCAGATTTACTATTTGCTTCAGCGCTTGTAGGATGGCATCTTCAGCTGACACCTGCAGCAGCACGTTCACACGGGCAGCACTGCAGCCTTCTACCTTCCCTCGCCCAAGAGGTGATGCTGCATCCAACATCCAGGCGGTACCTGCGAGCACGGAGACGAGCAAAGGGCAGAGACCAAAGCTCTGCTGCCTGCCCTCCTCGCTATCTGGCCCCAGAAAAACGCCAGACCTCTCCCGTTTGGCTCTTCCCTGTACAGAATATGCATTTTAACAGAGCTTAGTATCCAATATTTAACTTCCTATTTTGTTTCCTTCTCAACTCGTTGTATCTAAAAACTGAAATATATTAAAAAAAAAAAAATCCACTAAGTACGTTTGAAAATTTAGGCCGGGGATTCTGAACAAAAGCATGCTCTGTCCTCACCTTGTAAAATATTTCTGGGCTTTTACACAGGCTTCATGCCTTCACACAGCTGGTAAATGTTTGCTTAAAAATACATTCAAACAATCCCTTTGCAAAGGATTTGCAACATATAGACTGGAGCTTCAACTGGGCAGGGTCATTTACATAGCACATCCATAAATTGTAAAAGTTGCCTTCTGCTTGTTTCAAACTTTGCAATTACCAGCTTGTTTATACCAACCACCACATGGAGGTCTTAGAGAGGTCACCCAAGAAATAATATATTTCCCTATCTGCTTTCCCAATTCTGCTCATGGAGCCAGGGTTTGCTTCCTTCACTTGACTCCACAAATAATCCCAGTGTCACGGAATTATTCAACCCATGGGCTGCTTATAAACAGGGACAAATTATCAGCAACCTGAAATCATGGCAAGGCTGAACATGACCGTGTTGTGCAGTCATATTTACACCCTGACTTTGGGGCACCTGGGTGCAGTGCAGGCTGCAAGCAGGGCAGGGCTCTACCTGTGCCACACACCCCGGCAGCCGTTCCCAGCCCCTGGTGTTTATGATCCACACCAAAGAGAGATGTGTTCCCCGTGAGAGCGGGAGGCAAACAGCATCCCAAAAAAGGAAGAGAAAACAATATGCTGGATCCATCAAAGATTGTTACTTCATAGACTTTTCACAGCCAAATAAACATTTTGCAGCTGGAGGTCTGCATGAGCCAGAATAACAAATGTCCCGAGACCTGCTAGAGATTTCGGATCAGGCTGCCTGATGGAAGAGGTTCATCCTGTGCATGCATGCGTGGACAGAAGAGAATATTTACTGCTAAGGTCCTTAAGGATAAAGAAAAAAGGTTCTTTCAGTTAATTTTTTTTTTTTTTTTTTTTTTGTCCCAGGATTGGCAGGGTTTGGGGGCAGGATGGAAGATTTGGGTTGGTACCACACTCCTCTGGGCATTAGAAGTGATCACTGACCTTACAAGAGCCCCAGATGGTCAAAGATGTGATGGGTAGATTCAAACAGTGCCCATTTTAATGGTGTTCACCTGGGACCTCGTCCTTCAGCCCTTGGTGCAACCCCGATTTCTTGGCCAATCCTCAGCTGTCCTGGGAATGGCCCCTTCGAACACTGCCATCAGCTGGCAAATTCCTACATCTCTCATTCACAGGTTTTCCCTCTGCCTCTCCACCTCTGGAAGAAGTTGGTTGTAGTCCAAGCTGCTTGGGCAGGTGGATTTTGACACTTCAGAACAGTGGGGTTTTTTGGCAGCGACCTTCACCAACAATTCTTAAGAATCTGAACTGTTTCTGGAGAGGAGACCTTGTTGTGAGGCAGTAGTAGCTGACAAGATGGAAAATCAGGAATAAGGATTTGCCAGTGGAGCAAGGCTGCTTGCAGGGTGCCACAGAGATCTGCAATAGGACTCAGACTATTCAGTGTATTTATAAATGGTCTGGAAAAGAGATAAATAGCAAGATGGCATCTGTTGCCAAGATGAATTTCTTCAGGACAGATGTAACAAAAAAAGCCTGTGAAGAGTTGCAGGAGTATGTTGCAGTTTTGAATCACTTAGGAGTTGGGAGTTAAAAAATGCTCTATTCTGTGTTAGACAGCACAGTATTGCACATGAAGGAAAACAACTCTTGCTATATTCACCAAACAGTGGGCTCCAAATTAAACATTACAGCTCAGGAGACGAATTTCTGAGGTCACTGTCGGTAGGCCTAGTAATGAATACTTGTGGCAGGAGGGAGAAAAAGCAAACAAACATCAAGTTAAGATGGTGAACAGAATAAAGGACAAAGTGGTCAGCACGGCTGTGCCACTGCCCACATGTGCCATGTAGCTTCGGTCACCCATTTCACAAAGGGCACAGAATTAGAGATGCAAAGGGACAGAGAGAGACTTGGACCTCTCTGCCTGGAGAAAGACTATTTAAGGGATGTGATAAAGGATAAACCATGGATGATGGTCTAATAGAAATTAGAGCAGAAGCAATGAAATTAAAATCAAACCAAC
Organism: Oxyruncus cristatus; assembly: GCA_013399855.1. NCBI lineage: Eukaryota > Metazoa > Chordata > Aves > Passeriformes > Cotingidae > Oxyruncus > Oxyruncus cristatus. The sequence goes on from VXAY01000978.1 coordinate 860,030, forward strand.
ACAACAAAAAAAGAGAAGTATTTGATGGATTTGCGGATGATTCCCTTTCTTTCCCCTCCAAGACACTTCCACATCTTCACAGTGACTGCTTTCTGAGGCTGCCAAAACACAAGTCACACATCGACCCAGAGTCCCTCATGAAGTACACGTGTGAGGAAGCCTGCATGCCTTTGCTATACAATGGAACTCATTGCTGCAGGAAGCTGCTCAGGCCAAAATTAGAAATGTGGTCCAAAATACGGATTAAATAAATTCGTAAAGGGTAGATCCCTCTATTAAGTACCAGGGGGAAAAGGGGAAAGCCACCACCACCTTCTGCTCAGGAAGTCCCGGGAGCGGGAGGCTGAAGAGATCAGCTTGGGGAAGGATTGTTCTATCCACGCCTTTCCACAGGCACCTGCAGCTACTCAGTGTCAGTCAATGACATGTGACAAGAGGGACCTTTACTTCAACTGCTTTTCTGTTCTATTACCAGCTCTCCAAACCAGAGAGATAAAGTTTGGGGTGTTTTTCTAATTCCCAAACCATTGCTGTGTCTCTCATTCAGCACAGAGTGAAAGGAGAAGCACACTGAACAACAAGGCCTCCTGAGCAGGTGTCTGGTAACCTGGAGAGAACCCTCCACCATATGGAAGTCAGCTGGATGGCTCTTCCCAGAGCTCTGCTGCTGGTGGAATAAACAAAGCACAGGCTTTCCCAGATGTGAACTTCATGAGGAATCCTCAGTCAACATCTGATTTATAATTTGGCATCCTCAGAAAACACAAAATCATGATTCAAAGATGGAATGTGGATGTGGAATTTCTAAGGAGGGAGACAGAAAGGGTTTATTCATAGATTAGTCCCAACTCCTGTATTTGTAAGCTTTTTCACTGCTTCCAAATGTTGCACTGGGCAACAGTTCTTCCTCTCACAGTAAGAAGATTAAAGCTGACTGTCCAGATTCTCCTAATTTTCCACAACTGTTCGCCAAGTAAAATCTCCTCTGCAAAGCTTGCACACCGTGAGCAGTTGCATTTTTGCACCATGCAACAAAAGAGGAGAGGTAGGTTGTTCCATCGATTTCTGCTGGAGAAAGGTTTGCCATGCAAGCAGCAAGATCTCCCCTGCAGAAAGCAACCCCGTTGATTTCCAGAGTGCTTGTCTCTAGAATCTCTCCCCCTTCATAGAGACCCTGAGCACTGGTCAAATAAATAAACTCTCCAACAACCAAAACTAAAGCACATGGAAGAAGGCGCAGTGGCTGAAAGAAATTACCAGTATAGCCTTCATCCCCAGGAAGAAACAAAATCTAACCCAAGAGGGAACAGGAAGGAAAGCACTGGGAAAATGAAACCAGCAGAAACCTACGACACAACTGAATGACAAGCATCAAACAGCACCGGTAAGAACAGATAGAGATATAGATATGTATCTTCAACAGATATTTTGGCAACCTTGGCTAAATGATGATTTAGCCTGGCATCCGTTCTTTCCAACTCATCTGCTTATTAAAGGTGTCAGTTCCCCTGCACTGCCTACAGGAATATTTTGACAGCAGTGTCACAGAGGACGCGCTGGTGCTGTTTTCACTTGGCATCATTGACATTTTCCCTTTGTTTTTGAATCTCCTCTTCTTCTAGCTGCATTTCTCTCCTTTTTTTTTTTTCCCCCCACAAGATGAGATTCTCCATCAGTGCCTTCTGCAGATGCTGCCAAGTGCAGGCAACTGTAACGTCACAGAGTGTCTCCATTCTCCTGGCAGGCAGTCCCTGTCCTGGGACGCACTAGAAGGACAGACAGAATTGGGGGAGCACACAGAGGCAGGCAAAGCCTAAAGCTTTCATCATAGACACAGACTCCTAGAGCCATGGAGGTCTCCCATCACACATGCCCGGAGGGGGAAAACCAGAACAGACTCAGACATTTTAGAGAAGAGCCTTGTCACGCAGACTAAACACTGACTACAGAGGGCAATACAAGAGTGGGAATACACACAGCCTTACATGTGGCCAGGAAACCGAAATCTAATCCAAACTAATTAAGTGTGTTTTAAACAGCACATCAAAGACTTCTCAAATTCAAAGGTGGTGTCAGAAACAGAGGACAAGGAAAATAAACTAGGCGGATTAGAAAAGTGGGGAGAACAAGAAACGGGAATTTTGGTCTAGAAAAGTTTAGACTACTGCAACAAAGAGGAAACAAAAGCATCCAAATTTATTCCCTGGGAGAATGATGCTAGGAAAAAGGGATCGGTCCTGGAGCATTGGGAGCTGGTAAACAACATCCAAGAAGTCATTGTTCTACACACCCACACAAGACAAAGATTGGCTCCCTGAGCAGTGAAGAAAAAGAGGTATTGTACCAAAACTATGGTAACTTCTAGAACTCGGAACATAACCTCAGCCTACCAGGAAAAGCCAGGCTCATAGTGAAATCATGCATTGAATGGGACCCAAGAGAATATTCAACCAAGGCAAAAAATAGCTGCTGCAGCTTTATTAACTGCCTCCTCGGCATCCTCGGGACAACAGGGAGCTCCAGGAGCAACCTCACCGCTGGAAACTGCTCAGAAACACCCGGAGGAAACCCCCCCTGTGGTGCTGCCTCTTCCCCAGGGCCCCTCCCCACCGGAGCAGCTGATTTTTGGCTGATTTTGAGGTGGGGCAAAGCCAAGTCCATCCCGGGGAACCCACCACGAGGAAGGAACTTATCCTGAGGACTGACTGCACAAAACCTGAGCTGTGCCATCCAAGCTGACAGAAGGAAAGAACAAAACCTGCTAAACTTGGCAAGATTGTAACTGATGAGGAACAGAAAGTACCTGGAAAAAAAATGAAAACTGTACAAAAGGGATTACACGAGTAAAGGAGATTTGAGTAAAGAAAATTTAACCAGGAGAAAAATCAAGATTTCTTGGGCTCATTAAAAAAAAAAATTCAGAGATAGACCCATAAATGGAGTAATTTTTATACCAAAACTGTTTCATACTTTAAAAAGTACATGGCAGACAAGGGAGAAAATGATGTAGTAGGCCCTTCCCAATGGCTTCCAGTAGCTTCCCTTTAGTCCTGCCTGGGTGGTTTTGCTGTCTGGAACAGCAGTGCTGCAGGGAGAACTGGCTGATCCCCGAGCACAAATAAGCTGCGTTTCCAACCAACAAGCACTTCCCCTGGGAAGTCCATGGGACTCTTCACGCACAGCAAAGGCATCCCTAGGTGCTGGGAATGATGGATACAGACATTTCCCAGCCTGGGCTGTGCCATGGAGAAGTTTAGCTGTGGATACCCGTTTCCATCCCAGAGCACAGACACGCCCAGGTCTGGACCGAGGCTCGAGGACCTGTGTGTGTCTCTGCCCCTTTCAGCCTGCCCTTGTTCCCTGAATAAATGCTTCTGACAGTTTAACTGCATCTGAAGAGACATCATATGAACCAGAAGCAGCTGAGCCAGTTGCACGGACTTCACAGCCTCATCCATCTTCCCCCTCACCTGTGTTTTCTTCCATCCTTTCCTTTTTAACAGGCAAATCTATGCATTTTTTTTAATTAAGTAAAATGCCCATCATCTTTGCAATATTTTTGTGGAATGTTTACTTTAATTTTGATTTCCCTGCTTAATCTTTCTCACAAAGCTGCATGCATTTTTAAATCTTCCAAGAAAAATAATTACAAAGATAATCCAGCTGAGTATAATCAAACTGCAGGGTTCTTTATTTTCCTGCTCTTTTAATTTAATTTCACATCCTGTGGTCTCAAAGAAATATTAGGATTATATCATATTGTTGTTGTTTAGGTTATGTGCCAGTAAAAATAAGGAACAACTGATTCTCTTCTTACCCACTGCCACACAGAAAACTCACACAGCATACAGAATGTTTTCAAAATAGAGATGCAGGGGAAGATCTCATGAAGAGCATGAGTTAGAAAACCTTAGCTCTCACTTTTCGACCCAGAACCCTTGTTTATTTGGTAGGATTTTACCAATATTTTATAAAGATGGTAACTGCTTTCATGAAACAATTTGCTTTTATACTTTTTCAATGCACCAATATGGATCCTCATGTGATTTTGTGGATATTTTACCCATGGAAATAATTCCACTGGCTTTAGCACCACTACTTGTACTGGAATAAGAGCTTCAGCAGCTTTCTTTGGATCAATACAAACCAGAAGCCCTTCACAGAGTAACACTGGCATAAAAACAGTGGAGAGAAGAATCAGTCACATGCCTTAGCATGTAAGGTCAGCCAAGCAATAAAAATACAACTTCTGTCTCAACACATGCAAGAGGACCCTGCCCACATCCCAGCAGTCAGTTTATGGGGATCAGAGCACATCTGTATTAAGTCTGAATTCACAGATTGGGTTTCAGGCCCTTCACTGCAAGTATCAAAGTCCTCAGCACACAGGTCTTCACCTTTTGAGTTGGGGAAAGAGAGATCCTTAGCAGATTTCAGCTGGAAAAGCAGGACCTGGAAAGGGAACTCATCTGCCAAGAAGTGAGACTGTAACGATGCAGGTGTGGGGATTTTGTTGAGTATTTCTTTTCCAGTAGGAACCCATTGTACTGTCCACAGGCACAAAGGAAGAAAGAAACAATACCAGCCACCAAACAGGTATAACATACCCCAGGGCTTAAAAACAGCAGTGTCAGAGCTGCTGAATTCCTCTTAAGCTGGTCCTTCTTCACTGCCTTCACAGCCCCATCCACCAACTCCCTGGGGACAGAGACAAGGACACTTGTGGTCGGCCCATCTCAGGGTGAGATGTGGTTGAGGTTTTCATTCTGAAGCTGTTTGTCACAAAGACACTCGTTAGTTCTGTCCAAGTGCTGCTGCTCTGGTAACTCCCTCAGTAGAGCACCACTGAGAGCACCCCTAAAACCACCTCTTTCAGATGTTTTTGACTAAATTATCTCAGAATACTCTTAATTAAAACAAAAAAGCTAGATAGAGTCACAAAACTATGCCCATGTCTTGTATAAACACAGAAAATTCTTTTGTGAGTGGACAATTTCAGCAACACCAAGTTAAGATGTTCTCAGAAAAAGAACATACTGATAACGAAGACAGGCAGCCTCTTCCTAGATTTATTATGTTGCGCTTGAGGAAAGCAATCCCCCGAGATGAATGGAACAGATGTAACTAGCTCTCCTCAAACCTCCATAGTTAACACGAACTAAAAGTTTTACTACCTAACAGCCTCAGTGTGTTAATAACCTGAGAGATCACCACGGCTCACTACTCAAGGCTTTTTAAATGCCTACAAACCCAACAAGGTAGAGGGGAATCGGGCCATGACAGTTCCACAGCAACGACACACAGGAAGGGGTCTGGTCCCATCTCCAGTAACAACATTTGGGTGGAAGAGCTCCTGGTTTCTCCAGCATTGCCACAGCCCAAGATGTGGCCACAGCTGCAAACTGGTGTGTCTGGCTACAGGGACAACCCCAGAACAGAGTGTCCACCAAGGGCACAGCTACAGCACCTCTAACTTGCTCTGCATCAGCCCTGCTATATAAAATACCAACCACAAGGAAAAGGATTTCAAGCCAGCTCCACACACAGACACACACATTTGCTCTAAGCCAGGTATGGCTACAGAACTAATTCCCTTCTGCAAAAAGAGATTTTGAAGTCTTTCAAACTTACACATTCTTTTCAAAAAGGCCTGTTCTCTGAATTTCCTTGATTAAAATACAATGAAATATTCTTGACTCTTCTGGATACTTTTCTTTCCCCAGAAAGAAATGGTTACAGGCTTGAAAAGGAATCTAACTTTTTTAAACTACCGCTTAAAAGCAGCGTGTCATATCTGAAGTAATGGCTGATCCCATTCTTGAAATCATTTTTAAAGCTATTACAATGGTGAGCTTTTCTTGAGCTCTAAAAGGAAAACTAAACTGAGACACCACATGCAAACTTCCTCTGCTTACAGAGACGTTTTCCTTACAAAGCACTTTGGGTTTATGTCAAGGGATGGAGGAGAGGACCTTAGATTCTGCATTCAGTGCACTGGTTAATGAAGTTGCAATAATCATATTCTCCATGGGGTTTTGGCTGTCACTACAGACACCTTTTTTCCCTCAAAATATGCTTTTCTTGCTTCTACTGCCCTTTTTCCAACTGCTCTGCAGCCAAGTTCTTGGAAAGCAATCACGCTTCTTGTTTAGGATTTATTGCTAGTCTTTTGCCAACAAGGACACACACAAATCTCTCCTCTGATCATCCTGCAAAAGCAAGCTAAAAATACACCAATTTATGAACAGGCACATTTTGCATGTTATATGGCATCAGTGTGTACTCATCAAAAAATTCTGAGTGTATAAAAGAAGGTCCCTCCTTTTGGCCAGGCCAATCAAAGGCTCTGCTTGGGTGCCATAAATAAGCTTATTTTAGAATTCCAGTCTACCTAAAAAGGGAAAAAAAGCATTTGCATTGTGTTTTACTGGTTGGAGGATTTTTTCCTTTTCAATGGTAAACTTCGAACCTTAGAAACCCCAAGACTGAGAAAAACAATAGTTTATCTTCCAAATTGGCTGCTTTAAAACTAGTAACTAAATTAGGCATCACAGTTCTTATTAAAACTTTAAAGTGGTGACAACTGTCTGCTTGCACAAACTCGTGAAGGATTTTGCAGTTTCAGAGTCGAGCTGTATTTGTGTTTTGAAATGTGTTTCAGGTTGTCTGAGGAAGCTCACACCCACAGAAGCTGCAGGTAACGTGAGGGAAGGCAGATCTTATGGCCAGGGAGAAATGGCTCATGAGGAAGAGCATGCAGGTAACCACCACGCCTTGGTCAGGCTTTTCTGACCATAGGGTTTATTTTTCATACAAACGTTGCAGTTTAATCATCAGCCTCTTTGAAAGGCTGATTCATGACTCTGTGGATATGATTTTAAGCTTCTCTAGATCAGGGATGTTAAAGTTCCTCTGAAATGTTGGGAGACTCAGTTCTTGGTCTCTCCTGGTTCTTTGTTTCTGATGATGCCCTCTGTCAAACAACCGTAAATTGGGAAAATGGACTGGGACTCATTCCCCAGCCTGGATTCCCTGCTGGCAGTGTGGTTATCTCCATTATTCCTTAGGTGATTCAGTGGCTCAGGCACTGGTGCTGGGACTCAGGAACAAGAAGACTAACGAAAAGAAAGGCCAGTGAAATGGCTTCAAACTGCCAGGGGGCAGGGTTGGGTGGGATATCGGGAAGGAAATCTTGACTGTGAGGGTGGGGAGGCCCTGGCACAGGTTGCCCAGAGAAGCTGTGGCTGCCCCTGGATCCCTGGAAGCACCCAAGGCCAGGTCGGACGGGGCTTGGAGCAGCCTGGGCTAGTGGGAGGTGCCCCTGCTCGTGGCAAGGGGGTGGAATGAGGTGAGCTTTAAGGTCCTTTCCAACCCAAACCATTCTCTGATTCTATGAAGATCCAGATAAATGTTCTACCACCTCATAATTTGGGATTCTTAACCAACCCAAAATGACTGCAATTGTTATTATTTTGATTTTCTTTTTATGACTCATCTTTCTTGTCTTCCTTCTTACTCTTTTCCCCAGGCAACACTAGATAGTTTCCAAATACCTATTTGGTTCCTATAATTAAACCAGATGTATTTTCTAGTCAGTCCAAAAAGAGTAGCGATTTGTGAAATGGGATTTTGCATTCAAGAAATGAGAAATTATAATTGAAGGAAACAGCATAAATTTAAGCTTAATAAATAATGAATGAACTCTCAAATGCAATAGAACTCCATTTTTTACATGTTCAGACTGGCAGACTTCTCAGTAACTTATCTGTAATTTTGTGTCAAAAGCCTCATATTCTGCAAAAATATTAAAATTTCCTGAAATTTATTCTCTGCTCAAAATTATTCACTGAAATACATTTTTGTATGTGAACTGCATTTACTCTTTTTGTTGCTCTAACAAGATTACTCATGTATGACATGGCATCAGTTAATTCTGGGTGTGCTTCTCATTGTGATCACCAGATTCAAGTGCGAGTATTTGCATAACAGTTATAAAACTTGCCTCCCGGTATTTCAGCTAAAAAGCTCACTTTACATCAGGGGTGAAGGAACTTACAAAAGAGACCACAGGGGGGAAAAGAAAAGAAAAAAAATAAAAGTCGCTACCAAGGCCTAAGCAAAGGAGTTGCAAAATTTAAACCAATATTTGCTATAAAACATTTGTGGTGGTCATTCAGCCCTACTGCTGGACTTTACATTGCAGTTCTCTCTCACTGTCCTTTTGAAACCAACCTGAAAATTCCCTTTTGCTACTGATAACGGGTTTGTGCTCCCCTTGCAATTGTGACAAAACTTGTGCTTTTACTAACATTTACAGAGTAGATCCCATCATTTTCCTCCTTCTGACATTAAGCACCAACCACCGAGTAGCTGAGCTTTTACTTTTGACTTAACAAGTGGACACGCACATGCACATACTTGGCTTTGGCTACGTGTTCACCCAGCTAAATCTATTGATGGAGTCTGCAGGACCTGGAACAAACTTATTTTTAGATACCATAATCCTCAATATATTGACTTGCTTTTACTCCTGGTCTTCCATATGCTGTCTGTCTTCTTCATCTGCAGTGACAACCACCTACATTACTCCCTGCAAATTTTAAAACCACTTTACTCACAGCAGCTGGCAACAATAACTAAAAGTGTGGCAACACACTCAATGCAGGTGTAATACTTGTGGCTCTGGTGTCAGGTACAGCACTTGCCCTTTGTTCTTCATTAAAACAAATTTCGCATCCCCTCTAAAAACGCTTTAAAAATAAATTAGCAACAGGCCTCCAAAAAATGTTGTTGGAGATTCATACATGGTTTAAAGAACAGCTGGACTGTAGTTTGGAGCAAATCTTTCTACATTTCTGTCTTTTGGATTATAGCTAACAGCTTCTTTAATAAGATTTTAACATAATAAGACAATATTACTGTAACCATCTTCCTGAGGATGGTAGAAATAGACTGTAAAACCGAGTGGCACATCTAAAATTACTTGCAAAATATTGTCTCTCTGTAAACAACACACAATAACTGTAATTAATACCAGTCCTTTAAAGCATTCCTAAAGTCTACCGAAATCTAAACCAGTGTTGTATGGCTGGTAGCAACAACTGCATCCTAAACAATATTAAAAATTACAATAGAAGATATAAATTCTCCATCAGAATTCAGAAAGGTATAATTCACCGATCTGCTGAATGGGTGACACCTTTGCCCTTAATATCTGTAGAGCTTCTTTGGGAGGATCTCAGGACTTTACTCTTTAGCTAAACCTCGCAAGTTCAACAGCCCAGGAGTTATATAAACATTATTTTACAATTGGAACTATTTTCCCAGCGAAAGGAGCACTCCTCCAGGGGAGGACTATCCGAGTGATCTCTTTTACGAAATGAATGCTGCTCTACTCGTACTTCCACAGCTTCAGGGGCGACCGAAGCTTAAAGCCCACCCAAGCCGTGCCCAGCCATGCTCGCAGGCGGCTCCAGCACTTCGGAGGACAGCGGAAAACAGGCTGCAGGTTGCACCGCACCTAAAACCGCCCGGTCTAGCAAGTGCTTTCAGCGAAGAAAGCCTGAGCAAGGGCTTGGAAAAATGCCTCATTTTAAGCAGTAAGCAAGTAAATAAATACAAACACAAAACCGGGTTGGAACAGGCAGAAAGCGATCGCGTCTTGGCAGCGATGCCGCATCCGTAGGACGTGTTGCTTATGCGCGGCGCTCCCCCTCCAGCCGGAGGGATGCTCCCAGGCGGACGGGGATTCCGCGGGGAGCCGGGGCGAGCCCCGAGCCCTCGGCCCCGCCGTGCCCAGCGCCCCGCAGCCACGGGGAGACACCCGGCTGCGCGGGGAGAGGAGACCGCGTCCGCTCCCGGCTGGCGGGGAAAGAGCCCCGTGAGCCCGATCCGCCGGCGGTTACCGGGCACCGGCTCTGCGGGCGCTCGGGGGCAGGACGGGGATGCTCGCGGAGCCCGCAGCCGGCACCCGAGCGTGTTTTCAGGGCGCCGAACGGCGGCGGCTCCGGCAGCGCCCGGAGCATCCCATCCCATTCCATCCCATCCCGCTGCCCGAGCGCGGCGGCTGCCGCCGGGCACAACCCCGGGCCGGCCATCCCCCGGCTCCCCGGGGCACCCGCTGAGCCCCCCAGCCCCTCTGCCCGGCTCCGGCTGGGGACAAACACGCTCTCAACAATGGGCATGTTTGCAGCAACATGATCTCACCTAATAACGCCGAATAAGGCAATGCCTGCACGGGGAAGCGATACGATCCTGCCGGTCTCACCACACGGCGCGGAAAGCTATTTGCAGATTTGCTAAGCCCTTTTGAATGAATGCATCTGCAGCTGACCTTTAACAATAGACGCTGAAATAGCACAATCTGTGGGACCAGATTTGAGGGGGGGGGGGGGGGGAAGGGGGAAGGAAGAGAGGGGTGAATATTGTAATCTCTGCAATCTCATTCACTTCCTTTCTCAAACCCCCGCGCACAGGGAAAAAGCGGTGTTTTCCTTTGCACCGTGACTCTGACTCCAACAAGCCGTTTCTAACACCGGCACAGCCACATGGCACCCCGAAAGCCGCCGGCGGCGGGACCGGCGCGCACCCCCGCCGGTGCCCACCCGCATCCCGCGGGCACCGCTCCGCGGAGGGGCGACTGCGACAAGGATGCTCCGGCCCCCTCTCCCCTCCCGCCGCTCTCTCACCTTCCCTGGCTTTCAGCAAAACGGTGTTGGCAACGATGTTTTCCAGCTCCATTGACGAGCTCGGGCAGCGCAGGCAGCGGCACTGCAGCAGGACGTCACTCCGAGGTGCGGAGTCTCCGGGCGACCACCCGCCTCCTGCCCCTAGCGCGTTATCCCCCCGCGCATCATCCCCGCCTGCCTCCCCGCTCCCCCGGGCGGAGGCGGCGCTCCCCGCACCGCCGCGCCCCGCTACTCCATCCTCCGCCCCGCCGGCTCCCCCGGTGGTTTGAGGGCTCGGGCGCTCCTGCCTCCCTCCCCGGGGGTGTGGCACCGCGGAGCGGCCCCGCAGCCCCGCGCAGGCGCCGGCCCCCGCCCCGCCGCCG